>KZ808518.1:179599-189949 GCA_000696205.2 Oncopeltus fasciatus | reverse complement strand
ACACAAAATTAAAGGTATTTGTATTTTTTTTTTCCTACCTTGACCGAACCCCAACAAGCATTATCTAATAATAACTTCGACAGTCAAAAAACTCTCCGTTTTAAAAGGGATTAACTACTTTTACCTTTACGCCTCGCAATAATAGTCGTGATAAACTATCTGTGATAGAGTGAAGAGTGAAGAGTAGAGACCTGTTATTCGGTAGCAGAGAAAAAGTATGTTCTAGCGAGAAATATGCGAAGTGATACCAAGAGGGAGGGCTACTTGCTCAACAACTGCTTTCTCCTACCCCCTCCTTTCCAGCCTCCACCCCCACCTTCACACCCCCACACGGGATAGTGCGGTGGTAGCAGCACATATTAAACTGTTTTATATATTAGATATTGTATTTTGTAACCAGCTTGAATTTAAAATATTAATAAGATATTTTTATTTTAATATTTAACTTCCTCCGACTTTCACCAAATTCAATTTTCCCTTCTTCAGGGATAAAAGTCATCCAGTGTCTATTCTTATTCGACAGCTAATTAGCTTGCACTTTGCACAGCATTAATTATAATTTTGTATTCCAATAGCACTAAAATAGTTACATTTTTATTTTATTTTATTTTATACAAATGATTGGTTGGAAAACGTAATTTCTCATCCAAGTCAATCTGTCCCCAAATTAGACAGGGCACCTTTCTGAGGGTAAATAATTATTTTATAATCCAGCCAGAGAGGAGTCCAGGATAACCTACGACAGACTTTCGAGTACCCGTATTCCCCTGATCCAAAGAGGAACAAACTGGGCATGGAGTCAAAGAGGAGGGGGGGGGGGAGTGCATTCATAAATATAACAAATGTGGCTGTATAAGGCCCTTCCTTGAGGCATCTGAGAGGGTGTTCAGATTTCTCGTACTCCTTACTCAAAAGAGCGATGAGGATGTATTCTTTTACTCGAAAACATTGTTCAATTGCAGAGTGCTTATTCCTAGGTGTGCAAATCTTGGAGATTGAGCAGATTTCGGCAATTTGGTGGTGCCCTATAGGACATGCCCAGAGAGTTGGAAATGGGTACCCTGGTTTAAAGAAGATAATAATAGAGATTTTCCAGGATACGAAAATTGTTGTGTGGTTATTAATTTTGAAGTGACAGGTAAAATATTAAAGCAATAATCTAGGAAATTGGTTAGATTAAGTATTTACTTTTTTTGGAGTAAGCAAAGAATACTAAAGGCGATAAGAATGTGGCAAGAGGATTTGCTCATGGTAAAAAAAGGAACAGAGGTTCATGACCTTAAACATCGAAATTAAGAAAGGTGATAATTAACATATTCATTTATTTGAATGCAATTGGAATGACCATCAATGTTGGTAAATGTTTGCCACTGAAGGGCGAGAAATTCAGATTTATTTTCAGAATATCTGTAACTAATATAGACTTCTGAGAAATTAAAGGGACACATAGTAGATTTAGGCTACTCTGCCATACAACTTTAGCAGGAGTTTGAATTGGGTCAGACCAAGGGAAGGAAGAGAAAGAGGAGGGGTTGAAGGCGACAAAAGACAGCCTAAACACATTTCTGGATAAATGGACGTTAAGACGAAAGAAGTTGTAGAGAAGATTTCGGAGGAGTTATCAAGTGAGGTATGAAACTTTTTAAAAGAATGAGTGTCAAGGATAATTGACCAGCATGGAACTGTGATCTGAAGAGGAGCCGTTGAAGTTGGTGGCTGAGGAATAGAAGGGATTCCAGGATAGAAGAAGAAGTACACATATCTGAATATCTTGTGGGGTCATTTAGCCATTAGATAGGAGACGCTTGACTAAAATAGTAAAGATTAAGGAATGAAATGTCATTGAATAATAAATGATCATGAGAATTGTTCACCCTCTAGTATTCGCCTCCTGGAAGAAAGTACAGACCCTAGGGATGGGGAATGGGAATGCTGGAACCAGAGGAGGAGACGGGCTATTTTCCAAACTACACCTGATCGTTCAATTATCAGATAAAATAACAGTTGGAGAAGAAGCACTATCGAGAAGGATATACGGAAAGATGACGAAGAAGAATTATATAGACTATGTGATGTTAAAATCATTATTTAAGACCTCATGGGAATGATTCATCTTATGGAATAAAGTGGCAGGTTGTCTAGTCTGCAGGACACCGCCGATTTAAATCCCATAGTTTCCTTTAATAAAGAAGACGCTTAGAAATGAAGAAAATGCGTAAGACATCTAAGAATATTTTCCCACGAACATTCATATAATATAATACAATGTGATTACAGTACTATAATTTATGAATTATGTAATTACGGAATAAGAGGAAATGCATCATAATTAATATAATCTTATTTAAAAGCAAGGCAACAGTTTGTAGCAGTTTACTAAGACTCAATCAACGAATTGACAGATATTCAACTGAACTGAGGGGTACCTCAGCAATCAATTTTAAGTCCACTGCTGTTTCTGTTGTATAGAAACGACCTTTATCATATTTAAACCCCAACCAGGTTTTTTGTTTGTGTTTTTTATTGAAAAACAAATGAAGAGTTAACTATATTATAAATAACACACTTGAAGCTCTTAGTAAATGTATGTTACTTAACAAACTGTTAGTAAATACTTATAAAAAACAATATTGTAAAAATGGAAGGTGATTAATTTATATATTTAGATACTAGTAAAAGAGGTGTTAAAGGCTCTTTAAGAGGTATAAATACTAAATTTATAGAAATAATTAAAATTTGAAACCACTGGTGGAAGAAACAAAGGAAAAAAATAAAGAAGCTACTTGTTTATAAAATAAACTGAAAAGAATCTTAGACAAAAACACTTGGTAAATATACATCATGGGATTTTCGGTTCTCAGCTATATGGGGTTGCCCTTATGGGGTTACGTTAAAGAAGTTCCAAATATTCTTCAAATATAAAAAAGAGTAATTAAAGACATTTATAATTGAAATGATATTTTATCACGCAAGTTTTAATTCATTAAAATTAAAGTTAATTAATCCATGAACGTTATAACCAGTGCATCTCATTAAGTATACAATAGACTTTAACACATCAAAAGAAGTATATTCTGAAGTTTACTAGAAAAAAGAGGAATTTATTGTTATTCGAGACGCCAAAAATATAATTTATTCACGAAAAATATATGTCAAAGGAGGTCAAATGCCTGATCAAAAAGGATAGCAATTTTCTAGGTTGTTTTCATATCTTATTACTAATACAAAAAACTTTATTTTATATATATTTTTAAATTAAGGAAACTAATTAAAAATGTACTTTATGACACAGAAGAACTTTTCATACTTGACTTTAAAAAAAAAAAAAGTACATATAGCCTTAATGTATCAAAAATATAAGTTACATTATATTCGTGCGTTATGTTCGTGCTGGATAATGTTCTAAATTATGTTATATAAGTGATACTATGTATAGTGTGTAAGAGAATATTATATTGAAATTTCTATATTATGTGCATCTGTATTATGTATGAGGGTTCTACACTTTTATGAAACAGTGACGTGTTACTGATAATAATTATAATACATGAACTACATGTATTACATGACGTATTCAAAGTTTAATATATATATATTATTTTCAGGAAATAATATTCTTTTCAACTGTGCTAAACTACTTGTTTGTTTTATTGATTTCTATTAAAACAATTTTAATGTTAATATTATTTAATGTGCAAGGCAAGATTTGTTGCAAAGGAGCGTATTTTCGGCATTTCATAAGAGTAGACAAAAACGGTTAAGTTTTTAACTGAGCAGAAAATAATGTAAATTTATTTTGTTATTAAGTAATGATATACAAATATTACTTTATTTTCCATCGTTTACTAATTAAAGGCTCTTATAATAATTATTATACATAATCTGTTAGGATTGAACTTCCTGATGAGATAAGAAGAGGAGGCAAACAGTTGAGATGGAGCCCAAATGTTTACAAATTTAGAGGTAGAGAGAGCGGAAGAGCGAAGAGGAGGGTGAGGTTATAGCGCTCTCGGGGGAGGGAGAGAGGGGTTTGAAAGGGGAGAGAAATAGAGGGATAAAGAGGGAAGAATAATGAGCGAGAGGGCAGGGGGGGAGGAGAAACTGTTGAGCGAGGGAGGGGGTGAGAGAGAGAGAGAGGGGGGGCGGAAAATCAATAGGTAGGAGAGAGGGTTGGCGGGCCGACTTCCTGGCTCCTCGCCCCCTCCTGACCAGCGTCTCCTAGGCGGCAAGTCCTTCGGGACTCTTCAGGGCCATCTACAAGATAATGGCAAGGAAGACTTCTTCTTGTGGGACAACGCGGTCAAGCTAAATGTGGATTTTGCTGGAAAGATGGAAGGTGTTCAGGGAGCAATATCACCCTAACTACCTTTAGTTTACAGTACGATTACCTTATCTGGAATGCCTGTCCGGATATTTGTAATTGAATGGAAAGCAATCCAGAAAGGTGAACAAACAAGCCTTGACACACACCTTAATATTGGGTACATAAGAAGTCTAAGTTCTCATTAAGATGGAGTAAAACAGTAAGTAAAACTTTTAACGATAAATATAAAATAATAATACAATAATAATAACATAATAAAAAATAATAAAATAATAATTAGTTTTCCAATCTTAGTATGATTCCAGAATCTCTGTCCGAACCATCTCTTCCTCGGGGGGGAGTATTTTATCATCCTGGTATCTGTCATGGTATAAGCCATTCTTGAATTTTTAATAGAAATATAATAACAATGGATCGATCGTATTATATTTCCGTTAACAATTTCAATTTGTCTCACATCGAGTACAGTCCTTTCCTGCCACTTCTGAAGAAAGTTAGAGCAGAACCTAAAAGAAAATAATGCTCCTTCTTTTAAGCTTAAAAAGTGAGAGTACAATTAGTTAATTCTACATAAAATTTTTTTTAAATTGTTGAGTTCCCTTACAAATAGTCACTAATGCTTATTACAGCCAATGGCGGTTTTCCATTAAATTATATTCCAAATTTTTGGTTGCATCATGAATCTGCAAAACCCGTTATCAATTATACCATTGGTTATAACTGATACTTCAGCGAATATTATATAAAATAATTTTATCATAAACATTCCTTTTAGTCAGTATTGATTTGTTGTATTTTAATCTATCGACTCTTATTTTAAAAAAATATCGGAAAAAGTATATGGATTTAGTTAGTGTATTAAGAAGAATGTAAGATAAGAAATAGTCTGATAAGAAAAATCTAGGTTGTACAAATATATGAATGCAGACAGCGTTTGAATAACTGAGTGATGAGAAATGAATCCTTCTTCCCCCTCCTTGTCATATTCTCTTTCTCTCCTAAGTCTCTTTAATTCACTACAGTCCTGAGAAAGTAATGTCCTGAAAAAACAAGATCCTACCGTTGACCTTGGAACTTTGACCGTGTGATGCTCCATTTCACTGGAGTATTTCCTCCCCCTTTCTCCCCTTAGGGACTCGGATGTCATTTCTGAATAAACATGGTAGAAGGAAGTCGTAGAAGAATAAGCTTTCTGTTGATGGAAGTTGAAAGTTCTGTGGTTGTACAGAACTTTGAAAGTTCACTTTTCTCAACTTATTGACACCAAGTGGATGAGACACTTTTCGATTTGTCTGAAAATGCAAAGAAGGTATGACATATTTGGCAGCTGAAGAAGTTCCGATTAAAGTGTCTCTAATTCCTTTTAAAGTTCCTGTAACATAAGCTCCTTTATCCTTGGAAAAATACAACAAGCCTTTTGATAAGATCACAAATAAAACTAATTTTCGCCCCAATAAAAGCCTCTTTTGGTAAAACAAAGGCCTTAGAAATTTATCAAATGCAGGACACTGATCGTAAGGCAACTTTTATCATAAGCTGTAATAATTCTATTTATAAACCTAACATCAACTGTAGTTGAAAAAAAAAATTATTCAATCAATTTTTTTCCCCCAACGTCAGATGGCAATAATATTGAATGCAGAGAACGTGATTCTATATACTTTGAAGTTCCAAAGTCTTCAGGGCATTTAGATAATGGTTGTTTATTTACTTAAAAAGCTTGTTTAACAATGGACGGGCATTTAGAGCAAATTTGTGATTTGGCAGAAAAGTATAAAAATCCAATGACGAGTTAGAAACACGAATATGCAGTAAATTACCCAATTCAATGCAGAGGAAGTGTATAGAGAAGGGACAACTGGTACAGAACTGCTGGGTGAATGGGTTTTAGCCAAACATACCCTTGGCTGACGATCTGACATCTACTAGGAATGCTTGCTTTACTGATACCATACTTAGGTTTTCTTTACCCGTACTTATGGTCTATCTGGGTTGTATAGAGAAGGGACGTTCTGCAACTGGTACAGAACTGCTGGGTGAATGAGTTTTAACCAAACATATCCTTGGCTGTCGATCTGACATCTACAAGGACTGCTTGGTTTACTGATACCATACATAGGTTTTCTTTACTCGTACTTATGGTCTATCTGGATTGTATAGAGAAGGGACGTTCTGCAACTGGTACAGAACTGCTGGATGAATGGGTTTCAGCCAAACATATCCTTGGCTGATGAACTACGAGGATTGCTTGCTTTACTGATACCATACATAGGTTTTCTTTACTCGTACTTATGGTTTCATTGGAATTCAATGCCGATGGAATATACAAAGAAGATTCGTTCTGAAAAGAGCCGAGTGTTAGCTGAATGGGGTTTAACCAAATATCTCTTTGGTTATTGGCCAAGTCTCTGTTGTGTAATCCATGACTGCACTACATCTGGACTTTATTCATACAAATAATATATTTAGCAGAGTGTTGGAATGCAGAATAACATACTGGCGGCTTTATTAAAGCCCTCAGAGCTATTTTGATGTCACTATGCCTGGCTTCCAGGGTATCACCCGAGTAGGCATGGAACATCTTCCACCCAGTAGATATATTTAGTACAGAATATGAGTGGGAAGCTACCTAAAATGTCAAAGTACGAGTAAGAAGCATGTTTTACTACCCAGTGGATATATTTAGCATAGAATAATGAAAGACAACAGATTTGTTTATGGATGAAAGAATTCTCTAAGGGGTTACGCAGCGCAATTGAACATTATGAAATGGGGGTTTTAATCATAACTTTAATTTATGGTCTTGAAGACACAGTTAGTTATTTTTACAAATGAAACTTGGTATGTTGCTTTTAAATTAAAAGGAAATACAGAGTTTATTAACATTTATTTCGATGTTGAGGAATTCGCTTATTTTTTGCATCTCCCAGATCATGGTCTTTTTTGTACAGTTAATGCCCTAACGATATGTTAGTTTCATATTTAAAATTAATACATTTACAGTATGCAGAATGTGTTTTTCTGAGGAGGTCTATAGGATTGTAGTTCCCTTGTATATATATATATATATACCTCCTGACCAGCGTCTCCTANCTATCAAAAAATGGTATATATATATATATATATATACACTGCACATAGTTGTCATTAAGGATTTTATCATGGGCGCCAGGGTAGCTCAGTGGTCCGTACTGGTCTCGCAATCCTGATGGTGCGGGTTTAAATCCCGCCCAGGGAAGCTTATATTTATAAAGGAAGGTAACCTGTAGATACCCCTTCTACCAGACCACAAGGGGTTGAAATGGAGGCTAACAATATATATATAAATGGAAAACAAACGCTTTTATTGTTGTCCTAAATCAGTCCAATTGGTGGGGAGGTTTACCTAAAATGACATTTGGGGCTACTAAAAGTTTTTTTGATTCAGTAGGAGTAAGGAGTAGGATGTAGTTAGGATAATGAAACTAAACAAAGATCTGTATATTGATAAAGGAAACGTTTGAGAAAAAACACAGTGCAATTAGAAAAGGGGGTTTAACTGAACCGTAAATTTTAATTTTTTAAAAAATTTAACCGGCATAGAAACCTCAATTAGTTGTTTACCAAAATGGAATTTATCACTTTGTTTTTAAATAAAAAAAGAAAGTTCGTTATGGGACAAAATTTGGACGACTGATTTTGTTCATACGATTTGAAAATTACTTATACAAATAAAGATTGACATTGATACTAAGAAATACGCATAGCTTAGGCTTTTACTGGGATTTATAATTTCAGAATTTGTCTCTTCTCTTCAACTCAAAACTCATCAGATATTGAATTATATACCATAAACGAAATTAAAATTCAAGTTTCTTATTTTTTTTTATAAACTTTTATTTATTAAATTCTGTTAAATAAAAAAACATTTTGTAATTTGATTACAATGAAATTAAAAGTAACATTCAATGTCAATCACATGAGGAGAAAAGGTGACCAATGACACCACTCTCAAATTATTTACTGGCAATGTCCCCAGGAGGTCGCGGGGCCATCTTCGTTTGAGTCGATGGGGTGGGTTGTAGGGGTTGGAGTTGAAAGACATGGTCTGTACTAGTGAATTAGGATGGTATGGCAGTTTACTGTGAAGCGGGAAGAAATGAGGTCTTGAACAAAAGGGATATTAAGATCGTGGTGAAGGGAAGNTGTTTTTTTTTTTTTTTTTTTTTTTTTTTTTGGGGGGGGGGGATTTACTTTGACCGAACCCCAACTACAGTCATCTAATAATAATATCTACTAAAAAAAACTCTCCTTTTGAACATTCACTTATATTTGTTTTCTTTGACAACGTAACTCCTCGATGCTTGAACTACAAGAGTCTTCAGGGCTATCATGAAGACGAGAGAGGACGTCCTGTCCGTAAGTTCACATTTCCATGACTGACATTAGCATTCTTCATGATAGCCCTGAAGATGGCTTGCAATGTAGGCCAAAACGTTGGCAGATAATCCTTTAAAAAAATACATTTTTTAAATTTGTATTTTTTTGGATCTACCTTGACCAAATCCCAACTAAAATCATATAATAATATCTACGGTAAAAAAAACTCTCCTTTTGAACATTCACTTATATTTATTTTCTTTGACAACGTAACTCCTCGATGCTTGAACTACAAGAGTCTTCAGGGCTATCATGAAGACGAGAGAGGACGTCCTGTCCGTAAGTTCACATTTCCATGACTCTTGTAACTCCTCGATGCTTGAACTCTTCATAGTTTGTCAACTGGACTTTCAATTTTCAAACGATAGTCTACCTCTGGAGTGAATTTTGTATTCTTCAGCCACTCCATGAGACATCATCCAGCCTCAAAACTCTGCACGCAGCTTCTCATAATTCAAAGTCATTATTTAGGCAATTTGGTTGGGGTGGGATGGGAAGAAGCATAATTTTTTGAGGAATCTAATAAAAGCGTGTATTATCTTTCTTTTATTTTTTGTATACCATACGTTGAAACACATTAAAAAGGAGTTCAAATAGAGATTTTTTTTTTTTTTTTTACCATAGATTATTAGATTTTTTTTTTGGGGTTATGTCGAGGTAGGAAGTCCTACCTTGACATAACCCTAACAAAAAACATCTAATAATGTTAAAAAAGGAGTGTTCCGTACCATACAAAAGGTGGGAATACA
This sequence comes from Oncopeltus fasciatus, assembly GCA_000696205.2. Taxonomy (NCBI): domain Eukaryota; kingdom Metazoa; phylum Arthropoda; class Insecta; order Hemiptera; family Lygaeidae; genus Oncopeltus; species Oncopeltus fasciatus. The sequence continues at coordinate 180,457 of KZ808518.1, read as the reverse complement.
CGCTTTTATTCGTTTCTTCATAAAAATAATTTATTAACTAACATGAATTTTACATCGATTTATGAAAATGGATTGGAGTTTGCCATATACTGATAATGATGTTAAATATGTAAATTACATGTCACATCAAAGTTCAAAGGTGTATTTAGATTTATTTAAATATATATTTTGCTCTATTCTATGTGCAATTTACTTTCAGTTATTTACCAAAATAAAATATAAAATAATAATAATTTTAAAAAATCAGAGTTTAATAATTAGCAATATTGTAATGGGGTGGAGCTTATAACGCGGTGGTGCTCTTTAAAATAACAGACAAGCCATTAATAATTTCATTCCAGAACTGGAATTTGTTAGGCAGATTTAGAGATTTAGTGAGAAGTTCTTCTGTTGCTTTGCTTTGCGAAAATCAGAATTACCATAAGAAATATGGAGTAGAGTAACAGGTTTGAGTNTGATTTTGAAAAAAAAAAAAAAAAGTGTTTTCCTTCATTTTTTTTTCGTATTTCCTAATCGAGCTACAAAGGCGGGAATTCACCGGGGAATTTCAGGCAATGAAAATGCGGACGTACTAACAAAGAAAGCGATAAAAGGTGTTGAGATGTATTCAAAAGTCACCTTGAATGATGTAAAAGTGCTAGTTAAAAAATTAGAATTTAATAAGTGTTAAAATATATGTCGGTCAACCAGAGACAACACGTTACGCGAGATAAAATCTATTCCGAGGGAATGGTCCAGTTCCATGTCAACTGACCGTAAGAGAGAAGTGGTATTTGCCAGACTAAGAATAGGACACACAAGACTTACTCATGGCTATATAATGGCAAAGGATAACCCACCCATTTGTGAGGTCTGTGG
>KZ808518.1:150428-162362 GCA_000696205.2 Oncopeltus fasciatus | reverse complement strand
TCAAAAGGAGAGTTTGTTGACCGTAGATATTATTCTAAGATGATTTTAGTTGGGGTTCGGTCAAGGTAGATCCAAAAAACACAAATTTAAAAAATGTATTTTTTAATAAAGGATTATCTGCCAACGTTTCGGCTTACATTGTAAGCCATCTTCAGGGCTATCATGAAGATGAGAGAGGACGTTTTGTCCCTAAGTTCACATTTCCATGACTGAACTTAGGGATGGCTTACAATGTAAGCCGAAACGTTGGCAGATAATCCTTTATTAAAAAATACATTTTTTAAATTTGTGTTTTTTGGATCTACCTTGACCGAACCCCAACTAAAATCATCTTAGAATAATATCTACGGTCAACAAACTCTCCTTTTGATAAAATGTTTGGTTTCTTTATTTCAAAAATTTCATTTCATGTACCAGATAGCGTACAGATGATATATTTTAAAATAATTTTTAACAGACCATATTATCTTGTTTTCAGCTGATTTCTCAAAGGGAAATCAAGCTATTCGAATTGGTACCATTCACATGACTTTTATATATTTGTTTGTAAACAAAGAGGTGTATATAATTTTATGTATAATGTGATTCAAAACTTGTCATGAGACATATTTTGTTAAAATGTATTACAAATTAGATGAGGCTGGTTTGATTCTAAAGTGTAACGTTGAAAATAATAAATTAATGTCATGATATATTAAAAAATTAAAATATGAGTAAACTTTATTTTATTATTTATTCCTAAAATTGTTATGTGTAGTGGGGTAAAGATAAATGCTTCGCTTAATCAGTAAGAAGTGCAGTTCTGACTGTGAGATTCCTCCTGGTTGTCAGAAGGTATGAAGGTTGGATAGTGGAGTTCCGGCTAGCTCTGTGAGAAAGGTCAGAGGTGGCGGCTTGCGGAACTAGGCTGCAGTCCTATAGGTCAGTGTGGAACACCTGCTCTCGGGAACGGTTCATTTCTGCTCTCAACAAGAGAGTCAGTGGTTCCCCCCCACTCTGCCTGCTCTCATTTGTGACAGCGGCTCTAGTTGGCAGGGGACCAGTCCTGTAATTACGGGATCTTATGACGGGCAGTCGAAATTTGAATGGCGGAAATCAACCAGAAGCAGACATTTGAAGTGCGTACATGAAGCTGAAAAATGTAACATATAAATAAATAATATAATATCTAAATAATAATATAATATTTATCAATAATAAATAAAACCAAAAATGTTTGAATATTTAAATTTTTAACCACCATGTTCAATAAACTTGACCACAAGTCAAACTATAACGATGATATTTCATTTATACATTTTTTTTAAAACCCCTCCTACCTATTATCCGATCAAGCCAAAAAATTAATTTATTTAATAGAAATCCTAAATATATATTTTTTCTATATTTTAAAAAGACGAGGGCCAACCAAACCCTCTGTTTCTTATCTATTTTCCTTAATATTCGTTTTTCGTATAAATGTAAATAAATAAAAGTGTTAGAAAATTACATTTGAAAAAAATAAAAAAATACGTTCCATAAATTTCTTCGTAACGATTTATGACCCTTCTCCCATTTTACTGAGGAGGAAGAGAAGGTGCATATCCAATTCTGGAAGAAAGACACGAAGGAATTTATGTCCAATGAAATTTGGCGAACGTTGGAAATGCAGAAAGAGGCGAAGAAAAAGAGCAAATAGATGCTGCCGAAGACATGACGTAAAGAAGTTCAGATCATTACCATCTCAACAAATTCAGATGAAGAAAAATGTGCAGATAATCATAATCAATCATGAGAGGCTGCGGTTTGGGGAGACTTGCAGTTACATAAGGATATAAGATCATATCAGTGATCCTATCGATAAAAAACGGTACCTGTAATATGCCAGGTGCCGTAGAAAACGAGGAAGTGACTCTAGAGGAACGAACACTAGAGGAACTCTTTTAAGGAATTATTCCTTGTAATTTACAGAGACCTCCATGACTTAAACACTGCTAAAGAGTAAATGTAGCAAGAGTGAAATAGTTCACGCTTTAGGCAGATCTCCAGGTTCTGTCGACTTCCCAAACAGCTCCTGAAGTCGGACTCATTAGTGAAACTGAAGATGAACTCACAAGATTAGAAAAAGGACTATGGAATGGTTGGGGCACCAGAGTAACTCAGGGGATCCAAATGGGTCCTGCAATCCTGACGCTACGGGTTTGAGTCCCGCCAAGGACAAGCTTTTATCTATAAATAAAAGCTTGTCCTAGCCCTTGATGCTTAGAATGAGGTGGCAACCTGTAGAGAGCCCCTCCCTTCATGACCCTAAGGGGTTGAAGGGAATATTATATGATTAATGGCTGGGATTATCCTCCTTTCAGTGTATATTGCAGTGAGATTCCCTTATTCCTTAAAAGGTATACTGCAGGGTTACCCTGGACAAGATCTAAAGCTTAGAAAAGAGCAGGCAGGCTTCCAAAAGCACATTGACCTCGTCCGTACACTTCTTAAACATGATCCAGAGCAGACTAACCTTATCTACATGACATTTGATGATTTAGAAATAAAGTGGGATTTTATTTTTAAAATGGGTCTTAAGAGTCAAAATAGTTAGGCAAGGATGTATCTTCTCACCTACCATTTTTATCTCGGTATTAGATCACATCAAGATCTCCATACTCTGGGTGGGAAATAAGAGGGAATCAAATGGAACTTGAACGAACGGCTGGAAGACCTTGACTTCGATATCTGCCGCCTCGCAGTTCGGTTATCATTTGTAAAGGCCAAGCTTAAACTATGCTTAGTTTAGTAGGACATAATTAAGAATATGTTACTAAAATGCCCCTTAAAAACCTAAAAGAACAATGAAGGTGAAATCCAATGTCCCTGAGAATAGCATTAGGAAGGTAGAGATGGGGTGTGGTGGCTCAACCATCCAAGTTTACTTTTAAATATCAGTCTTATTGCCAGCCTTTCACAAAAATGTCTCAGAATATAAGTGGTGGAAAAGTTAATTTTACATATCTTCTCTTACAGATTACTTTCATAACACAATTAATGACAAAGATATTGCTATTATACACTTTGGTCTATATGTAAACTACCCCTCCATCTTATTCAATTTCAACCGAAAACAAAACCATTTAACTGTTGAGAATTTTTGTTAATATACCCTTTGATATACCCAAAACCTTTACTATACCCAACCCTTTGATATACGTTTGATATGCCTTTGACTTACCCAACCCTTTGATTTATCCTCTGATATAACCAACCCTTTGATAATGATAGGATTGGATATAATAATAATTCTCTACCAATAATCTCTATAGTCAAAAACTCTCCAATTAATTATCATTTAACGATTGCAAAAATAATTCGAAACTTCTAATTAAGCTTTATTTTAAAAGGAATATTTTATTTTTATTTTTATTTTATGGATTGTAAATGAGTTAAAATTAAGTTTTACACCTATTATGTTTAATACATTTTTTTATATGTAAAGACATTAATAACAACAAAGATATAAGGAATTTAATTTTTGGTCTCTCTCTGAATCACATCAAACGGTTCATTCAAAAAATAGATGCTTAAATATCTAATTCGATTTCATTATTTGCAAATAGCAGAGGGCGGACAACAAGAAACTATATATATATATATATGTGTGTGTGTGTGTGTGTGTGTGTGTTTGTGTTTGTGTTTGTGTGTGTGTGTGTGTGTGTGTGTGTGTGTGTGTGTGTGTGTGTGTGTGTGTGTGTGTANCTTTCGACTCGTCCTACTCATCTATTCGTTCTCGTATTTCTACTCCTTATACTTGTTTACATGTATTTCTAGCCTTCTACTCGTCTTTTCTACTCGCCTACTCTATCACTTTCTTTTGTACTTTTCTACTCTATAGACTAGTTTTCTACTAGTCTGCTCGTCTAAAGTAGATGATGATTGTACTGTGTATTGTGTGTGTGGGGGTGTGGGTGTGTGTGGGTGTGTGTGTGTGTGTGTGTGTGTGTGTGTGTGTGGTGTGTGTGTGATTTTGAGCGGATCGATAAAGATGTGTGATAATTTGGTACCTAGGTGAATAGCTACATTTCTCTTTAGGTATTTTGGTAATAAATAACTAAATAAAAAATTGTAATAAAGACAAAATAGAAATATCATGATAGAGCCCTGTGCAATTCAATGTCGTTGGCGGGTCAGATAATAGGCTCCTGCACATGACGATATTGACTGTTGTGATAACAGGTACTGTCAAGTATTCGCTGTGAACAGGATCAGCCCTGTTCATGAAGGAACTGTGAAATGGAACCTCACCCAGCGTCACTTTTCAATATTGACTGATGCATATTGACTGGTGTGATAACAGGTACAGTCAAGTATTCGCTGTGAACTCCAACAGGATCTGCCCAGTTCACGAAGGAACTGTGAAATGGAACCTCACCCAGCGTCACTTATCAATATTGACTGACGCATATTGACTGTTGCTGTATCAGTATGTCTCAGGCGTAGGTTACTATTGGCGGGATACTGTCGCATGTTATAATAATGCTACAGTAATCCAATTGGGTGCAACTGAGGGAACCCTTACATTTCTTCAATAATTCAACTTCAATCGCCTTTAAGGTTAGATGAAACAATGGATGTAACCGCACTGCAACCTTCCTACGACATTTTCTGTTATCAGAGGATTTTAGGAATTCAAAGAATATATGAACACTTAAAATATTTAAACAATTTTATAATTTAACAATTTTACATATATTATTCTTTATATTTTATATTCTTTATGATACATTTCTTTATACTTGTCTTACAAGATGTATTATACTTTTTATTTTTATAATTAATATCTAGTTTCTGTATAATTTCCATTGAGTATTTAATTGTTCCTCATTTCTTATTTATATATTGCTGAGGTTTACTGAGGAAGCGCTCAGGATGGAAAGAGAAGATTCGACCTTTAGAGAAGGGAGCATTTGAAGGCGGCCACCTGCTCCCAGATGACACATCCTCCACTTGTAAGAGGAATTCTAGAGCTTTCCAGACCCAGAACCTTCTAGAATATTCTATACAGTTGTAAAAGCGACTCAGCAGCAGCTCTCTTTGCAGTACCAATGGCAGTGCAGTATCGAGTGACACTAATTAGTGAGTTCTTTTCTTGTAGAGAATTTAGCTGAAGTTTTTCAGATGCCTATTTGGAAAAAAAGTCACTTTTCATTTGTTTGTACATATCTGTTAATTAGCTGTAAGTAATTTATTTTTTGTTTTATTCATGTCATTCTTAGTTAGTATGAGCAGTAGATTTAATTCTTAGTAGGTATTAGAAGATGTAATTATTTATTATAATAGAATAACTTTAATTTATTTTGTTTTTAATTATTTTTAACCCGTAGCCTATAACAATATCTTTAACATAAAATAGCATTCAATTTTACTGTATTCTTACTTCAACCTGATTTATTGTTTCGTTTTTATATTTTATAGACTTTGTTATATTTTCCATTTAATCCAAATTAAACTTTTAGTCAGTTTTGGTTTTTGATGTCAGCCCTGATGTTTCGGCTTCCTTCGTAAGCCGAAACGATAATATCAATAAATAATAAAATACCAAATTAATTTTAATTTCTGTTAGTGACTCCTTAGGGGCAACTAAGTCGCATATCAACCATTTTTTGAATATCAGATATTTTTTTAATAGGGTAACCGAATTTTCAAAATAAAGCAAAACAGACATATATACAAATGCTAAACCTATCTCGAAAACATGAAAAATGTAACCTATCTCTTTCGCCGCTTGACCCTTTCGTTAGTCCATATTCCTTATGGACTACGGATCAATATTAATTTACACTATAATATAATGAATTTTATTTATTATAATAAGTAATATTTACTCTAATGAACTAAATATTTCTTAACCTGAGCCAACAAAGACATGATATACCGACTAATAATACACACACAAATATATATATATATATATACAATTATAAAGTAAATATACTGCACTTACGAACTGAGAAAGAATAAAAAGAAAAAATAATTACTCACAGCTAATTATAAAATGTACTAATAAATAGAAAGTGCTTATACACAAAGATGTCTCAGAAAAATTGTCTGCAAAAGACATCTGCAGTCATTAAGTTATTGTCACTCAATACTGCACAGTTAATGGCACTGCAAGGGCTACGATCAGCCCGATGCCCGCGATCTGACATTGCATCGGGCACTGACACGACGGCTGCTGGTGAGCCGTTTTTATAACTGTATAGACAATCTAGACTCTTCTCGTCGTTCTTAGAAAATAGGACTTCCCTTTATATGTGGTGTGGTGTCATCTAGGAGCAGGCGACCATTTTTAATTGGCCCCTTCCAACGGGCCTGTTCCTCTCTTGTTATGTGCTACCCCAAGTCCTCACAAATCTTCGTGGTAGGTATTCCATGAGTTTTTATTTGAAGGCCGTAAATTTCGTTAATAGTTCTATTTAAATCGTGGGATAATACAACACTAATGTTTGCTTTCGGCCAGCAACGCCCTAAAAAATTTTTTTTTTGGCAAAACGAAGTTTGCCGGGTCCACTAGTATTGTTATAGAAATTAAATTAGATGGATTTTCGAATTAAAAATAATAATAAAAATGAATGATTTGTTGCATTGCACATGCTGTAAACGATTAAATGCCTGTAAAAATCGTATTCTCATTTTCCGATAAACCTCTACATATGTTCAGCGAAGGTATGAACAAGTTGCCTGGAACCAGCTAAGCCGGTCCAGCAGAGTTCTCAGACTAGGAATAATTTTACTGCCGAAGCAAGATGTATAACAACTTGCAGTCTCGTTTTCAATTGGAAACCATATACATGCCAGATTGCAGTACACACCATCCGTTGTATGGAGGAAAGTGAAAAGCTCCATCAGGAGTCACTAGTTCAATTGAAAGGGCTGCACGACCTACCTTGTCAAATACATAGAGGATTGGGAGCAACGACGACTCGTATAATCTACCCTCGGTTTATGACGTCACTATAACAATTCAAATACCGCGGATTTGTTAACTATTCTTTTAGTACACGGATGAATGATTCAGAGATCATTTATCTTACCTCAACTTAGGAGAAAAAACCAAGTTAAAGTTACTTGAATTTATAAGTAACCAAGTAAACTGCTGACTCCAACTGCTACTTAAGAAGTATAATGTATCTTATAAAATGTTTTGAGAAGTTATTTATAGAAAAATAACTCAAAAATAAGGTAAACTAAAGCCACAGCTGTTTAAAATGGGGTGGTTATATGCAGATAGCCTAATGAATTGTGTTTAGACCCTTAGGTTTTTTTTAGTACTTTTTATCAGAGAATTAAAAAAAAAAAAATTTAATAAATATAATTCCATATATAATACAGGCATACAAACCCTTAGCCCTCCGAATTAGTTACAAATGCATGATGGATTGTGCATGATGTGTTAGTTGTTGCACCCTGCACGACAGCGACACTAATGATGTCACTTCTATCGACATTATCCGTCAAATTGGCCAGCGGAATCGCTGCTGGTTGGGGGGTGGGGGGCAACGGGGGTTGCGATAGTGTCACTGCTAACATGTCACTTACAGCGCAATCCTAATGTATGCAGCACGTGACTTGGCAGCTCACTCCTGGGCTAGTAAACAAACATTTTGACAGTTCGTGAAGGAGCGTTCACCCTCTTTCAAGATACAGCTTCATCACATCTTTTTAATATCACTTCGTACTCGTTTTTTTTCTCTACGGGCATATTTGCACTTTCAGCAGATTTTTTTTTTTTACTTTTACAGTTACAATATAAGATTCTTTTATTCAAAGCGAAGTTGTTATTTTTTAGATTTGCTTTAAATATGCAAATTTAAACTTCTTAATCTAAACTTATGGCAGTTACTAGCCATTTCGGAATACCTTTAAATGCTTTATTTTTATTTATTTTACTGAAAAAGTTAATAATAAAATTATATTCTAAAATATTTTTCCTACTATGTATTTTTAGTAAAATTTAACAAATAAAAATGTTAGAAAGTTAGATTCTAGACAAATTATGTACAATAACTCTATTAATAACTCAAAGACTATTAATAATTTTTCTTTTTAGCCTTCTATTAAACTTCCTCTCGTCCTCCACCGATATTGGCTATTGAAGATATTATTTAACGTTTTGGACAAATAACGAATTTAAATTTATTAGGGACTCAATGGCGCGTAAAGGATCAGACGTAGATGTGTTGAAGTTTTCAAAAGAATGGTTTGATTTCCTTACTGAAAATAAGAAATATATATACCTAGTTCTAAAAAATATTTTTAAAACAGATAAAAACTTGTTTAATAGTAATAACTAACTGTTTACGAATCCATTTATAAAAATACAATAATTTTCTACACTAATATTTGCATAAAGACTTTAATCTAGTGATATTTGGATTATGTTATAGTTGGAGTCTGTGTTCCACTATGAATAAAAACGCATCAGACAGATAGGAGTGGTGAGGGGAGGGGTGGAGGTGCTTACTCTCTTAAAAGTTCTCGAATGGAGGGGAAGTTCCGTTCGGAAGCACGTACTTTTGTCCTTGAATGTTGATGGAAGTTCGCCAGGCGTGACTGTCACCTGTCCTTCACCTGGTTCCTCACTTGTTTCCTAACCTTTCCAAGTCTTCCTTGTGAGTTTTCTTCAACTTTGAGTGAACACAGATCTCGGACATGTACTTTGTATTCTTGTCCCCCTCCCCTCCCCCCTTGTGATTAACCAGTGCTCAGTATTCCCCCATATTTTGGTATTCCCCCATAGGGGAATCAAGCTTTTTATCTTGCCAACATGAAGCGACTTTTGATTTAAAAAAATATATATATAACTTGTATGTTCGCGTTGTAGCGTATATAATTTATAAAATAACAAATTCAAATTCGGTATTTAAACTATATTTATTTTATTTTATTGTTTTTTTTTTTTTTTTTTTTTTTTTTTTTTTTTTTTTTTTTTTTTTTTTTTTTGTTTTTTTTTGTTTTTTTTTACAAACTGATGGATTAGTTCCTTTCGGATGAAATCGGTTGAGAGGGAGGGGGTTAGGGTTGGAGAAAAACCAAAAATTAAAAATTTTAATATTTTCGCAAAACGAAAAAATATGTCTTATTAGGTAGATATTTTATAGTGTAATTTCGAGTGTTGGTTAGGTTTTTACATTGTCAACTATTGAAAAAAAATGTTTTTGTTGGTTGAAATTGGATTAGGAAAAGGTACCAACTGTACCTGTAGAAGGTAACAAAATTTATTATCGTAATATCTTCGTTCTTATTTGATTTAACAAAAAATTTATAGTAAAGATGGACTTAAAGAAGGAATCACATATTATTAGCGAAAAAAGAAGACTCAGGTAACTAAATTCTCATTCATCCTAGTTTCATTAATGAATTTCTTCTTTAATAAGCGTTCATCGCAAAAATGATACAAAACATAAGCGTTAGAAAATTATAAACAATTAATGCGAGGGAATAGAATCAAAAATCTATCTGTCCCTGCAGGATTCGAACCTGGATTTCCTACTTTCCGGCCGGTATGATCCATTACACCACTGGGACGAGCTAGATAACTTATTAAATTCCCTCTACACTAGCGAGAGCCTAACCCACGAGAAAGACGAATACATCGTCTTACGCTCGAAGGAGCTGACATTGTATAGTTATTTATCGACTCTCGTTATTTACTTTTTTAATTTTCATTTATAAATATTAATTTAGTTGTGGATTATTATCCGACGTAAATTTTAAACAAATAATGCGAGGGAATAGAATAAAAGGTTCGAGTCCTGGCTGGGACAAATAGTTTTTTTTTGCTATTCCCTCGCAATTGTTTAAAATTTACGTGGGATAATAAACCACAACTAAACTAATATTTATGTTAGAAAATTATATTTTACACAAATTTATAAGTAAAATTTATTTTTCTAACGCTTATGTTTTGTATAATTTTTGCGATAAACGCTTATTGAATAAGAAATTCATTAATGAAACTACAATAATCGAAAAGTTACCTGAGTCTTCTTTATATAAAGAATACATATAGAATATGTAATTCCTCGTTTATGTCCATCTTAAACAAAAGAAATCTGCTTAGATCTGCGCGACGGACTGCAGCATTCAAATTCACTAACTTTTTTGAAGCTTTAACATGATCTACATATTATGCAGCCATCCTAAGCTTATCTAAGTACATTCTGTCACTCTGGACAACATGTCTCAGTGCGTTCCGTAAAGTGGAATGCAGAAGCTCTTCTGTCTCAATATTTCAGTCAAGCCTGAAGATGATGTCAGTGCATTGAAACCGGTTGAAATAGCTAAAAAATAGGAAGGTGATATTTTTACTTGTATTGTCTGAGAAAAATAAATATAATGTAGAATTCCATTACCTATTTTTAGGTCATAAATGCATAATATTGCCATACTTCCTGTTGTATAATAGGAACATGGACATAATTGGCAACAGGTATTCCCCACTCTTCCTTCCCTGCCTTTAATGGTTATACATTTTGAGCTCATTTATTTATAATTATATCTATTTTTAGAGAATCATGAGAAATCTGCTTAATATAAAGCAGCTCCACGGTTGTGACGGATGCATACGACATAGCATGGGGGAATGATGACGTAGAGGATTGATCAGACTTTGAACGAGGGCGTAGACGAATGAGGTGGTTGTCGGGACGAAGGGAAGAGGTAGGTATGCAAGGAGGACCGCCAAGCACTGTCGACATGTGTGAGGTCACACATCGATTCTGCCCTCCGCTGCATGGTTCCCATACCTCAGCTGACCTGACACACACATGAGGGCGCACTTGCTGTTATTTCTTCCTCACACCCCCCAGAGATGTTTGTTTTCATCCCCTCCCCACCCCTTACATGGGCCACATTCCTGGCTAGTTGCGCTAACAGAGAATACTCTTTTCAATATGACCTTCCATCTATTATTGTCTCCTAATAGGCGTGTCCTTGGTTCCTGCGAGCTCCCTTCCAAACTGAATAATAACTATCGAGTCCTTTTTTATTTTTCAAGATTTTTTAAAATTTGATATTTATAGAAATTAATGAAAATTGGCTCAATTTTTCATGAATACCTCAATGTTTTGCAATAAAACCTTCGAAAAAAGCTAATTCCCTTTTATGGGAAGATAAAGTCAAAATTGAGCACTTATAGGATATGGGTATGTCCCATAATCCAAGGGGGAGATTCACACAAAACATCAGCTTTGAAGTTGTGTGGAGCGATAAATGTAACAGTATTGAAACCTACCTACCAAGGATATTTGTCCGTAGAATCAATACTGTATTCGGCGAGTGGGTGGTGGAGGGGCGGGGAGGGACAAATGTAATTATAGGTCGCAATATACCTCGAAAAATTGATAAAACAATACTGTAACAGGAGAAGTTTACATCAAACTGGGGGAAAACAATAAAGTATTCAGCCAGACGCCATTCCAAAGAGAACTGCAAATTGTTTTGGTAGAGCTATCTTTGAGATGGAATAATTCGGCTGAATTAAATAAATGAAAAAAAAATTATAGTAAAAATATTAAATATAGCATTATGGACTGTTTTTTCTTTTGAGGGGGAAGTAATGGAGCTGGGGGAAGAACGGTTACCCGGAAGCTACCGGAGTAACTGTTCCCGCTGAAAGGTGAAGGGTCAGTGCAGAGGCGGTCAAAGGCGGCCGGCCTGCAACAAGTGTCCACTTCTTGACGCTCAAGATCCTCGGGAAACCACTGAAGTGGCCACTCCGACCGTGAACTTCAGTCACAGTTCGCTCTGAATTGATCACCGCCTCTGGGAACCGCGAGACTTATTCAAATTCCTCCATAAATCTGGAGGGCATCCGCACACAACTTTATCTGATTTCTACTGAAATTCTTGGAAAGTTTTTTTTTTTTTTTTTTTTTTTTTTTTTTTTTTTTTTTTTTTTTTTTT
>KZ808518.1:41769-53152 GCA_000696205.2 Oncopeltus fasciatus | reverse complement strand
TGTACTTTTTTTTTTATTACAGATTTTATTTTTTTTTTTGACCGATTAATTATTTTTGAGTAGTTATGTTGGAAATTATATTTTCAGAAATAACGCTCTATATAAATTTTCTTACCTCTAACAGTAACGAAAATATTGACAATTTTCCACACATATATTGTCGAGTTCGTCCTTTCCATATGGTCCAATATGGTCGCATAATCCGAACTTTTAAAAAAGTAGCATATTATGATTCAAATTTAAAATAGTTGAAAAAAACAAATAAGGATATTCTCTCGAGTTGTTAATTTTTGTCGTTTAGTTAATAGCCTATAGTTGAATAACATAAATAAAATAATAACACAAAAACCTATTTGATTGTGATAAATTTGACGTTAGACGCCTGATGACACTAGCGCGATCTAGTTGGCAAATGTAAAAGCGAATAGCCGATTTTTTAGGAGATCTGCAGGGGAGATGGTGCAGGCAGTGGACTCCAAGGTCGACCGCCCGACGAGCAAGGACTACCGCCTCCAGGCTACCAGACTTCTACATGCAGATCAAGGTGGCGAGGGCTCTTCCTCTTCTCAGTCGAAATACGTCAGTTTTCCTGGACCGACAAGAGAGTGCACCACAGTCGATGGGCTTGCCTAATCAGGTTGTGCCTCTCATCCTTCTGCCGAAGCAAAGGACAATGGTAATCAGTGAAAAAAAATTTTTTTTCTACTTTCTCCAAATTTATAGTATATTTCTCTAAATGAAATCAAACTATTCGTGTTGGTTTTTCCCCATTTTTTAAAGGAATTCTATATTGGGGAAGCAAATTAATGGAACATATAACACCTAATATTCAGCTTTTGATAAAGCAAAAGATGTACTATAAATTGCATATTATTTATGTAATGTGTTCTGATATTTAAATAAATAATTAAACATAGATATATATGTAATATATCTAGACAAAATAAATAGGATGTACTTCAGTGATGGGAGCTTAAATAAAAAATATTACTTTAGCGAATTCCAAAGGAATATAGCTACTGAACTTGCTGTCATGAAGACTTTTTTCGATTTTTATTCTGATCCTACAAAATAAAAATTGAAAAACTGTTCCCTTGCACTAAACATTTAGGAATTTGATCCCATCAACTTGTTTTGTCTACGTTATAGTTGAAATCAGAGACAGCCCATTGGATGAGGTTGATTAGTCGGGGCGAAAACCCCTGCACTACGGCTGTGAGAGGAGAGAATGTGAGCGAGGTCGGCTTGGAATAGGGCAAGGCTAGCCGAGTTGCAAGACTCCAAGGAGATGGCTGTCCCCTCCACCTGGCTGGTGCCTGGCCGTTTTCCTTCTGCACTTACAGAGAGGGGGGGAGGGGCAGGCAGGACACCTTAAGTAAATATAGCCTTCGTCCATCTTCCCTTAGATAGTCCTAGAAGGGCGAGAAAGATACCTTCAAAGGGGGGTTTTAACCCACAGAACAATAACCCACTGAGTCAATAATCATATTGAGTGAGGATTACGGGCAATGGCCTTCGAGCTAGCCTAGAGGATGGAGGTTTAGTGGGTAATCGGTGCAGCTTACGTCACATCATCTACGATTCATGAGTCTGCGTAAATTCATGCCCCTACCTCAAAAAAAAAAAAAAAAAAAAAAATTCAGAATTTTCATCAATGAAAAGGAATTGGGAACTTGTGCCATCCGAGAACAGAGAGCTAACAGAAATTCTTAAGATAGATTAGGGTCTAAGTCAAGCAATGACGCGTAATTTGAGTTTTTTTTAGCATATCGATGCACAGGACAAAGATGCCTAGTGGCGCCAGGATAGCAGGGGTCTCGCAATACTGGCGATGCGGGTTCGAAAGCGCCCAGGGAAAACTTTTATATATCAGTAGAGGCTTGTCCTGAGCCAAGGATTTTATTGGGTATATTTCCCTAATTTTTTGAAAGAGAGGACACACACACAAGGACAAAAATCCTTTCCAGAATCATACTTCCACCATATCTCCATACTCCAGAGTAGACCAGTAAGATACCACTGTCTGGTACGCAAAGCCCTCAGACTCTTCTATACATAATATGAGGAGTTGCGCAAGGAGAAGGAACGCATGAACTGAATATTATACAACGTATACTCCATGTCAAGTTACACAATGTATCGCACGACCCGAACCAGTGTATTCTTACCGACTCAGATTCAAGTTAAGACGCACTCCTTCGACCCATTTGATTTTCATTGATTCAATCATTTTGTATAAGAATGTAGACTAGTTTCCATTTTACAAAAAAAAAAAAAAAAAAAAAAAAAAAAAAAAAAAAAAAAAACGGCAAAGCAAGAACAATTGCTGGTAAATGACATTCAATGATCGATAAATCACAGCCCCAATCATTGATAAAAATAATTAAAAACAAAATATTAGATTTACCTTTTTTCATGGATTTTAAGAAAATGAATGGACTAATTTAAATATGTATTGTAATATTTACATATTTTTTAATTTATTTTTTTAATGTATTATCTTGTTTTCATAATTTTGTTTTTTACTGTTTTCATTCATTTTTATATTGCTTTAATTTATGTAATATTTATGCTCTTAATTTTTCTTCATTTTTATACATTTAATTCATTTTTCCTAATTTTTACATTAAAATATTTTATAACCAATATTTTGGCCAATTAAAGATTGATTTATTAATTAATTGTTCACAGTTTACACATACTGTATATTGCATCCCCTATTAATCCCCTAGAAATGCAAGCTAAAAAAATAGGTGTTACTCCAATTTTAAAATTTATTTTTACCTCCTTAGGATTGCGGGAGTATTAAATTATCCCATACAAGAAACAGATGGAACCTAAATTCCTTCTTCAAATACGATTCATTCGTTTACGTGAAATATCGGGTACGGAGTACAGCAAAACGTGAAATTTCAAATTTTGTGGGGGTTATGATTTTGCAAGATATTTAGTTAGATTAAAATAGTTTAAATTCAAAGAAAATTAAATAAAATCAAGATTGAATAATAATTTCTTATTCTATCCTGAATAGAAACGTGTCACACTTAGCGGAGCGTGATCCAAAATCAATATTTGCCAGTGCCAACTGAATCATTTCGCGATTTGGTTGGAACAACGCATATTTGAATTATCACTGCCAGTACAAGGTTATTTGAATTTACTAGAGTGACGTCATGGATTATTTAACAATGCTATAATAAAAGGGATAAAATAATTCAAAAATCAATACTTCTGTGGAGTTTAAATTCATTTAATTCCTGGAATATGTGATATTTAAATTTTATTAAATTAAATTTTATTAATCATTACGGACCGAATAAATATAATTCATTTTAAATGTATTTATCGCACTCTATTCAGACTTGGTGATCAAGACAAAATGACAGTTTCTAATACAGTTCGTGATTCCCATCAGATGATCTTGCTGTGGACGGTTATGGCGTTCAAAGGAATGTCAGCTGATGGTGGGAGTTACGCCCCCCCCCCCGGGGGGGGGGGAGGGGTACCACCATGTCACTATCGGCTGTTTTACCAGGGGTACATGTGGTACCTCTTGGTAACACATGGCTCTCGGTGCCACTCTACGCGTACTTCCTTATATATTTTTTTTTAAATAAGAAGAACTCGATTTATAGTTATAAAAAGCTATAAAGATGAAAAGAAAAAAAAAATAAGCTCTTGCTTTACAAGTACAATAAGAAATTTTGAAGTCTAAAATCACTCATAAAAATAACTTAAAACAAAATAGTAGATAAACTTTATTTTATGGATTTTAATAAAATTAATGACTAATTTAAATATATATTGCATCATTAAGTTCTAATATATTATTATTTGAATCTAGAAAGAGTTTTATATTATTCAATGGTAGAATGTAAATAATATTACAACTGATATTAGTAGGATGTTATCCCTTAGAAGTCTGTTATGAAAGTGGTTAGGGGTTTGGTCCAGGTGTAAAATGTAGCACACGAAATATTTAACTGGTCATTATACTGAAATTACTATATATTGTAGTAGGGTATAAAGGGCGGTCCTGGCACACGCAAATGAAGAAAATGGCGGACACCATGGTTTATAAAAATAGTATGACGTCACAAGCGATGAGGTAGGAAATTCGCTGAGATCTCTCGGACCCCCTGCGACGTGGGTCGCTCTTATGACGTCATACTAATTTTTACAACCCTGTTGTCCGCCATTTTCTTCATTTGCGTGTGCCAGGACCGCTCTTTATACCCTACCTATATTGTAAACCTAAATATTTATTGAGTATTATTTTATTTATTGGCGCAAACGTTTAAGCCTTATCCAGTTGTAATTCTTCTGCAAAACTCCCAGCAACAACTCACTGGTTGCGTTTCAGTCTCCTTTGAAGCGTTATCTTTCTTAATCTCTTCACTTGCCTCGTCTTAATCCTTTCCTTTGATCTGCCGACTTGCTAGGACTTACATCCTCACTCCCTCCTTCCATCTTGCTCATCTGATGTCTTACAAGACTTATCTCTACACAATCACTTCCTCTTTTGGCCAATGGGAGGGCATTTATTTGCGCAATTATTACCTTCCCTATGAAACAGTAAAATGTATGCACAAGTCTTCTTCAATTACCTCATAGCAAAGTACACGATAACGTGTTTTATTTATATGATTAAAAGGCGGAAGACGCTCAACTCACCAAGGACATTAACGGAAGATTTGTATTTTTAGTGATTTTCAAAGGAATTTGGTTTTTCCATTCCTATCCCCTATATACCTAAAGTGATATTCACTCAATGTGTACGTTTGTGTTTGTGGTGGTCGGTGAATGCTTCGCAAATAATGCAAAACGAAAGGGTATATTCGTTATTAAGTAAAATTGGACGACAAGGAATGGGGGATTACCTCAGATGTCAAGTTAGAAGTTAAATTAGTTTTTCGATGTAATCGACACGCGATATCGAGTTAGCTAAGTATCGATATGATCGACAGACATAACAACCTATAATCGTCTGCATCAGGTGTAACACTCAATTAATATAGATTTGTTGATTGATAAAACATATATACACACGGAAAGCTACTTTCTTTACAAGCTTATAAAGTAATGTCAAGATAGGATTATCAGGAATTCGTTCATGGGAGCTGAAGAATTAAAAAGTAATTTGTAGTCAAAAAATTTTTCATTTTAGCCGACGTTTTGGCCTGAATTTCAGGCCTCCATCAGGGCTGCATATGAAAAATAAACATACTAAAATTATATAGAAACATGTTTACATGTCATAATCTAACAAAGAATAAGTAAATGAAAATACAAAACTGTGAGTAATCGACTATAAGAAAAAATGTGTATGTAGTCGACAACACACATTTTTCTATGTTTCCTTTTCATATTTAGCCCTGATGAAGTCCTGAAATTCAGGCCAAAACGTTGGCTGAAATAAAAACTATTTTGGTTACAAAATACTTTATATTTTTTAAACTATCAAGACCTAATTCCTGATAAACCTCTCTTCAAAAAACTTAAAGGTCAAAAAATATACCTCCTATTATAAAATAATATTTAATGTAATTAATGACAAGACTAGATACTTCAGTAAGAATACTTTTCTTATTTGGTGAGTAGTTCAAGCCAACTTGAAGACTTCATTTATGACACTGACATATTGAATTTATAATTTCAAAAAAGATAATTTGTAACCTCCCAATATATGTCAATATGCTACAGAGCTGACTCCAACCATGCTTAGAATGGGATATAGTTTAGAAACCTCGGATATGAGGGTTTAGATTGAGCGAAAATGTCATTCCACCAAAATTGTAAATATATATTGAAAAATATTGTTAAAATAATAAAACATTGAAATAAGTTGCTAGGTTCGCAGATGAATAGCCAATACGAAATACCTCAAGGCGTGGAAGCCACGACCTCTCACATTCTTCTAATGGCGACGACTACTTTCTCCTGGAGCACAGTTAAGATTCCTGATAAAATGGCTCGTGTCAATATAACCTTATCTGTAGTTGGGGTCGGCACCCATATGGCGGTGTCCAGTTACCATCGCCACCACTGGCTGGGAGGGCGTGCTTTTTGCCGTGTCCGACCTTCCAAGGCCGCGCCGTGACGTCAGAGGCTGCACCGTGACGCTCGTGCCACGGGAGACGAGACCTCCTAGAGGATGACAGTTCGTAAACAGACTCCCGCTGACGGGGGCTGACGCGTGGAATCCAGAAACTCGTTCTGGCCGCTCGCTTCGGAGGATTGCCCTTAGCCCTGCAACTTCTGCTGCTTCCGATCCGGAAATATTGTGGGAAAACTCTTGTTGGTCTGGTCAGCAATGCCAAATGTAATGGACTTTGACGAAGAAATAGAAAATTAAAACTATATCATACAAGAAATGCAAAGGGAGCCAGGAAAAAAATCTTGCTACCTCAGCCGGGACTCGATCCCGGGTCTCCTGCTTTTCGGGCAAGTATGCTGACCATTGCACCACCGATGCTAGCTAAACCCCCCCAAGTAAGACGAATATATCGTCTTATTCTCGAAGGAGCTAACATTATTGCCTATTTATTAGACTCTCGTTTTTTCCTATATTTCTTTTTTTACATAAAAATTTAAGTTGTGGTATTTAATATCTCGTTTAATTTTATGCAAATAATGCAGGGAGCCAGAAAAAACAAAACAAAAAAAAGCATACTTGCCCGGAAAGCAGGAGACCCGGGTTCGAGTCCTGGTTGAGGTGTGAAAGTTTTTTTTTCTGGCTCCCTTGCATTTCTTGTGTAAAACTTAGGGATTAAATACCACAACTAAAATCATTATTTGAAACTAAATCTTCCAACTGTAAAAATGTATCAGTGCAAAACCGTAAACCAATCAAAAATTGCATTGCTAGTACACATAGGAGTCCGTTCGAGAAAAAAAAAAAAAAAAACCTCGCGCTGCCTGCAAAATCCGGATTATCTATGATATAAAAGTTCTTTTAGTTCCATGGGTGTTTATAATAGGGTAATTACGACTACATAGCCTGGTTCTTCTCTATTGTCCTTCAATAACCATAAGTAGTTAAACGGGATGTAAATTAAGAAAAAGCAATAAGAAAAAATGATAAAATAAAAATAAAATGCATCCATCATACTTTTCTGCACTTAAGTAGTTCTCAAATATTCTTATTTAATATCTATACAAAAATAATCATAAATTAATAAATAATAATTACTACAAAAATTTTTTTTGGAGAAAGCACTACTAGCTTGTTCCAAATTTTGGTCCCTAAATATTTAAAGGTTCATTGTATAAAGACAGACAATTATTACGGATTATAAAGATATCCAAACCAATGCCCTTCCTCTCTACCTCACCCCCCCCCCTTAAACAAAATCAATTAATCATTATAATACTAACTTGTTCCAAATTTTGGTCCCTAAATATTTAAAGGTTCATTGTATAAAGACAGACAATTATTACGGATTATAAAGATATCCAAACCAATGCCATTTCCTCTCTACCTCACCACCCCCCCCCCCCTTAAACAAAATCAATTAATCATTATAATACTAAATTCCAACTTATAATTCATTATAATACAAGTCTTCAATTTTAAATCTGGCAAAGATTCTTTTAAAATTTAAAAACTATAAGTGTGATCAAAATTAAATCTACATCATCTGTACTGTCCCCATTTTCAGCGTAAGGGTCATGTGAAAAATAATAACTTTTAAGTGACGAGTGGGATAAAAGTCTTGAGAACTTGAAGTAGGAATAGGGAGCAGGAGTCAGGAGTGTAGACGGTGCTGCACTCTTGGTAAGTCCAGAGCAAAGGTTTGAGGAACGTTGACCTGAACGACAGAGGAGGAATACGGAACCTCATCTGGGAGGAGTAGGTCAGGCTGGCTCTGAGAGAGTATAACGGCCTCCAATGGGAAGCAAGAGTCCAAGGGAATCGGAACAGCAGCTGTACTTAGCCGGCTTCATAAATATCTTGAGGATTCTATGGACGCAAGAACAGGTAAGGCTCCTTCGAAGAAAGGATTCAAGTTTCCATAATATGTAAATAATCTAAAAGGTTATTTTCGAAGATGGTTTGCAGAAACCAATGAAGACGGATAATAGAAGGTATGATAGTTCCATAATATGTCAAGTTCAGAGGACATGCAGTTGTAGATAGACCGGTTTGGCTCGCATAGGAATGGGGTTCTATAATTTTCTATGCTTAGCAACTTCTGATGACATGTATACAGATAAGGCTTATACACAAATAAGATTTTGAAGTATCCTTCTTCAGGCTATAGATGCTAACACGATAATACAGAATGATAATCAAGTCAGACCCAGGAATATGCTTAAACCGTTTTTCGCTAGGCACCTCGTGTGGGAATGAAGGCAATGCATGGTATATGAGAATCATCTAGAAATAAGATTAATGAGAGGGAATAGAATAAAAAAATCTATCAGTCCCATAGACAGATAGATTGGGACAGATAGATTTTTTTTTTCTATTCCCTCTCATTAATTGTTTAAAATTTAGGTGGGATAAAAAAACACAACCAAATAAAATATTTATCTAGAAATATGGTTTGTAACTTTGCATAGGTAAACCATGCGAGACAATGTGAAGTTAGGGAATTGGATGTGAGGAACCAGATTATAAGATTTTCAAACCTAAGTCATAATAGAAAACTTTGGCTTATTTCAATATGAGGCTCTTCCAGAAATATAATTTGATCATCTACTTTTCTAAGCCCTTCAAAGGACATATGATTATAAAATAAGATATAAAGTTCATAAGTAAATAGGCCTTTATTTTCTGAGATAAATTGTAATGTTAAGCTCATTCAGAAAAATGCTTTAAAAAAAAAAAAAAAAAAAAAAAAAGTTACAGCTTTTCAGTTTAACTATGTCCTTTCAAGTAGTAGATTGGGATGTAAGGCACTTGTTGAAATTGGGTCCTAAGTT
This sequence comes from Oncopeltus fasciatus, assembly GCA_000696205.2. Lineage (NCBI taxonomy): Eukaryota > Metazoa > Arthropoda > Insecta > Hemiptera > Lygaeidae > Oncopeltus > Oncopeltus fasciatus. The sequence goes on along the minus strand of KZ808518.1, from coordinate 44,224 downwards.
TCTTTCTTAACCTATATTGAGGACCTTCAGACAGAATGTCATAAGAGGCTCTTTCAGGAAGAAGATTTAGACTCTTATCCTAACTTCCTTTTATGGAAAATATTATGAGAAATGAATAATAACAATTTTTAGTGTATGGGAACAGAATAAAAAAGTCTAATTGTCCCAGCCAGGACTCGAACTTGGATCTTCTAGCTTTCGAAAGGTATATGAGGATCATCTAGAAATAAGGTTTGCAACTTTACATAGGTAAACCATGCGAGACAATGTGTGGTTATGGAATTGGATGGGAGAAACCAGGTTATAGGATTTTCAAACCTAAGCCATAATAGAAAATTTTGGTTTATTTGTAAAAGCTAGATGATTTAGGTTCGAGTTCTGGCTTGGACAGTTAGATTTTTTATTGTATTCCCTTGCACTAAAAATTGTTAAAAATTACATGGGATTAAATACCACAAGAAAATTAATATTTATAGAATTGATAAGGTTTCAGCTAAATCCATCATTGGCAACCTAAAGATATTGAGTGATGAAGAACATTTCCTGAACCTCAATATACAGAATGGCATTTTTAGGATCATCCAGGAATAAGGTTCGACGGTTTCAACCAAAGCCTTCTTTAGGAACCTAAAAAATAAGGTTCTGATCGGTTCTAGCCTTGGACCACTTCGTGAACCTGGAGATACAGAAAGGCAATTTTAGGATCTCCTAGGATTAAGGTACTAAGTGTTCACCAGAGGTACTCCAAGAAGTATTTGATCTGGGCACTCTTTCTTGAGATTGCTCACTTGTCTTAAAGAAATCAATCAATGCCCAGAAGGGTTATTTCTTATAACTCTTGTTTTGTTATTTCTTTGGTGTTTGCAGCAACCGTTTCAATCTACTACTCTTTTGCTTTTAGTTTTAACTAACTCGGAATTAGTTATGATGATTTCCAAGAGAGACCTTTCTTGCAGATAACAAGCAGGTTTACAGAAGCTGGATCTTCATCTCTGCTCAACAATAAAATAAATGATTTATTTAAACTCTTCCTGTAAACTTTTTTTATAGCATTATAGGCACATGCTTATTATATACGTACCGTTTTTATTCATGCATGCAATTCATGCAAAAACCGTAAATATCCACCAAATACAAAAGCATTCCAAGTATACAAAAGTGTATATATTTGAGATATTATTAACGTATAGAGTTTGACTTTTTTGGGGGTTTTTTTCTTGAAAAAAGAATGAAAAGAAATATTTGCAAAAGGTAAACGTCAAAATTAATTTATTGAAATATACAAGGGATTTACTTTTTCAGCAGATAAACAACCATCCAATCAGACTTGGTTATTTTTCCCATTTGATATATTTCCCATTCTTTCGTGCAATCGGATTTGGATCCAGAAATCTTTCTGGTTTCCTGCGGATTTAGAATCCTGGAAATATAAACCTCATTAAGGAGTTACTTTTTCCTTCAGGAACTTCTAGAAAATCCCCCCCCCCCCCCGGCACGTCTAGAGCAAATTTTATTGGCGACACCTTTTACGCTCATTGTCCTCATCGACTTGTATGTTAAATATACCCATTTAATCTTACTCATATCCATATTTAATTAAACATCTGAAATCTTCTTAATTTAAGAAACTCTTGCCTGACTTGTTTAGGCTTAAAAAAATCATTGAATTAAAAGAATACGTAAATTAAAAAGTAAATCAAATTGCTTAATTAAAAATTAAATAAGTAAACGTTCATCTAATAAATATTTTGGAAAATTAAAAATCTTGAGTGATCCCTCACTATAAATTCGTTAAAAAATCATGAGGCTGCCGACTCGTACGCTCGAAGGAAGGGGTTAATTGCGCCCAGTGAAGCTTACTTCCAGGTACTCACACACGAGCGTTGAAAACAACTGAAGGTGGCTTGTAGGATTTCACTTCAAAATTTTATTGTAACACCTCCTTTCGATATTATATATATAATATTTTTACAGATTTAAGATTAAAGACTCTCCTTACTGCCCTTGTGACTTTACACACAAACAGACATACCGACATTACATACATGACTGTACACTACTTACTGACTACAGTACAGAACTAACAAGAAAGGCATTACTGAAATACGGAAAATGGTCAGTAGAAGCAAATATATTGATAGACAAATTACTACCAGAATTCAAAACATTCCTTAAAATCTCTCTTGAAAAAATTAACACCTAAATGAGAGATACTCGTAATTAAATTGTCACATTGACTTTACAATATATATAATTCAAGCCGTATATTTATTTAAATATTCAGTCCTATATAGTTTTTTCTTTCTTTTTTTGTTCATATTTTTAATTTATTTCAAAGTTCTTTTATCATTTCATTCATTCTTTTTTGTTACGATTATTCTTTTCTCGTTCCTTTTTTCTTCAGTTGATAGTTTTTTTTTTTTTTGTTAAATAGTATATTATATATGTATATATA
>KZ808517.1:156762-169211 GCA_000696205.2 Oncopeltus fasciatus | reverse complement strand
TTTTTTTTTTTTTTATGGGCTGATGCTCATGAAATAATGATTTCATGCATAATTATGCAACTATTCTTAAGGGACGCTATCCAAGTTTAAAATTAATTATCTCTCTCTTTCCCTCTCTCACTTCCTCTTCCTCTCCCTCTCCCTCACCCTCTCTCTTTCCCCCTTTTCCTTTATCTCTCCCCCCATACTCCCACCACTCTCTCTCTCACTATCTATTTTATCATCTCCTTTCTTTGTCTCTCTCCTTCGCGTGCTAGATAGCAGAAGACTAACTGATTAAAGCTCTCAAATGCGACAGGATCACTCCCCCCCCCAACCCCGGTGGCTCTTACACGGCTGTTTGCTGGGAGCCACAAGAGCCGGGAAATAGGAGCTGGCGTTTGGGAAAGGGTTACATACGCCCCTCAGGGGGGATACAACCCGCAGGAGCACAATAAATTGCAGAAATGGACCGGTGAACCCCCTACCCCACCCCCCTCCCGAATGGAACAACTAGTACAATAAATCAAGACAATCTCTCTCTCTCTCTCTCTCCTCTTCCTTCCTCCCTCCTATTCGAGCTTCTACACTTTCCTTTATCTGAAACTGAAACAGATGTAGAAATACGCAGACACAAACAACGATCAATTATATCCATTGCTAAATGTCCTTCCCTAAACACAGCAAAATCATTCAGGAGAAATTAAGTTAAAACGACCATTGAAGAAAACGATACCCTTTCCCAATATAAAAACATGGGAAAAGACGGTGTCTTAGCAGTGTAATAGTGACGTCATAAACCCATGTTAGTTCACAAGCGCTATTTTCTCTCGTAACATCTTAAATGAAACATTATTGATAATATTTAAAGAAATACAGGAGCGACAACGGGTTAGCCGAGGGCATCCATTGCGGTCTCTTAATCTGCGTGGTTGACGGTGGGGGCAGTTGGTTCGAGCCTCGCATAACCATAAATAATAGTTAATAACCTAATGTAATTTTTAAAATTTTCTTTCTATAATATTTTGCTAGCAATGAATATAAAATAAATATTTAAGATTGTAACTAAGACAATTTATTGGGCTCACCTTTTCAGAAATTCGATAGTAAAATCAAAGTTTTGTAAGTTATCTGATTACTTAAAATGTAACATTAAGCAAATTTAGAAAATTGGGATGGGAGAGGCTCACATGAAAGAAAAATATTGGAAAACCGTTAATATCCGTAGTTGCATAAGTTTGTAAATATATAGAATTTATTAACGGATATATATAAATCCCGGGAAAGCAACTACTATCGACGAACCATCAGAGAAGCCATCTAAATAACGAAGAATCCGAAAAATATCAACAAGAAAGACGGATACAGACTCAGCAAGAACTGGAAACTGGCGCTAATCGACAAGAGGATCCAGCCAATCAGTGACCAGCTACCTGACTACTCCAGAGAACAGCCGCCAGAAGACAGTATCAACCAATGGGAAGGCAGGGTATAAGTACCCCTGGATTTGAAAACAACTCTCATTCTCTTTTCAGCCCTGAAGAAGCCATCACATGATGTGCGAAAGCTCGGCAACTATCAACAATTTGACACGGTCCAACCCGGAAGAAGAAACTGTAAATATATAGAATTTAAAAAATGTGAAAATTTATGAGATTTATGAGAACACATTTTGACGAAAAGCAGTAGATAAAGTAAGAATAAAACATTGTTTACCCCCCCTCTTTCCCGTTGTGATACTTTAAATAGTGAAATTTATACTTGTATGAAAAATAAATAAGCTAGCAATAAAATAAAATAAAGTTTGATTTGTAGATTCATTGAATTAAAAGAGAAATTTAAGAAACTACTTTTAGACAAATTGCTCGAAATAACCCTTTAAAGAGTTCCTTTAAGCATGCAACTTAGTTAAGTCCCTCAAGGGGTAGTTTAATTTACCCCCCCCCCCCCTCATGAGAATTAAATTACAAAAGTCTAGATTCTCCTAACTCCTATCAACAGTTAGCAACTCTTTTTGCCTAACAGGCTGATCCATCTCTTCTTTAAGGGTAGTTTTGAGATATTCTTCTCAAGGGGGAGGAACACTTCTTCTTCAATATGTGGATATGAAGCGGGCTAATTTTGGGACAGTTTTCGGCATTTTTTAGGTTTTAATATTTAATAATATAATAATTTAAAAANTATATATATACCTGCTAATAAACCTGGTAAAAAAACAACTGGTAACCTGTGTTATCTGGTAATAACCTAGTATATATATATTTATTTATATTGGTGATCTTATGGTAATGGGACTGTATTCCTGAACCAATACAGGGAAGGTGCCAAGTTCAATGTTCGTTGGTTTTTTTGGGTTTTTTTTTGTTCTTCTTTATGTACTGTGCGCCAAAATATGAAGGCCCCTGGAGCCTTAGGGTGGGACAATAGGCGTGGCCGACGAATATTGGGGGGGAGGGGGCGTGTATTCCAGATCTGACATTTGCTGCCAGGAAATCATTAACCTGCCCGGTATTGTGCATAAGTATACTTTCTGTTAAAACGTTTTATTGTAACTTTAGTGTAGCTCGGAGGGGCCTTCAGATATTGGGCTTACTGTAATCATAGAGAGGATTCATGGTGTGCTCCTAGGAAATATCCAGCCCTTATTAGGAACCATTCTTCATTTAAATGGGAAAAATTTACGCGGGCGGAATGGTTTCTGACCATTGTATCCAGGGGAATATATTCCCCCTATATGGCCTGTTGCAAGATTTTTTTTCTAAATTATGTCCTTTGCTATTCGTATGATACTTATTCCTCAAAGAAAAAACATTTCTGATCTGAACTATTGTAAGCCCCGATTACGAGGGAGCCATGTACGCAGCTGTGTGGGAGTCTGTCGGCGAGTCCATTGCCATCGGCTCTGATGAGCCCAAAACATGCGTGGGACACATGGGGGTCAGCTGTCAAGTACAAGCTCCAGAGCAAGGCAGTCTGGTGGAACGATGACAGGACAGTCACACACACACGGACACGAAAACTGGACAGACATTACTCCCATTTTCTCCCATGAAAAATGTTAGGATTTATTGGTAATTGTAAAAACTCCCTAAATATTAAACAATTAAAGCGAGGGAATAAAATAAAAAATCTATCAATGTTTTACCATTGACATCTGCCAATGTTAACTCCCTAAATATCGATTTTTTTTCCAAATCAATGTTTCAAATAGGGGATGAATAATGACGTAGAATCATCTACACATTTTCGGCAATTCAACTACTGGTGCTGCAAAATCTAAGCATATTTCTCACTACACATTAAAGATGGGTATAAATGAGGAAATTTACAAGCCGGGAAGAACAGTGAGCGTAAATTCACTATTTATTTTATTTATTAATTATGTTCAATTTTTTTAAAATTCAAATAACAACGAGGATATTACGATTATAAATTTTGGTTTACATTTTAGCTCCCACCCCCTCTCTTAATCGATTTCAACAAATTACTTATTCTTTCAAGGGCATGTAATGAAAAGCATATTTAACAAATTTATTTTCTATATACAGTTTCTTCTTCCGGGTTGGACCGTGTCAAGTCGGTAGTTGCCGAGCTTTCGTACCTCCAGTGATGGCTTCTTCAGGGCTGAATAGAGAATGAATTATTCTCTATTTAGCCTTGAAGAAGCCATCACAGGATGTGCGAAAGCTCGGCAACCATGAAAAACTTTACACGGTCCAACCCGGAAAAAACTTTACATACATCTGACGACCATGGAAGCCTACGTGAACAAATTTATTTTCTGTATTTAACAAATAAATGAGTCAGCCCTACATTCGAATTTTTTTTTTTTTTTTTTTTTTTTTTTTTTTATGGGCTGATGCTCATGAAATAATGATTTCATGCATAATTATGCAACTATTCTTAAGGGACGCTATCCAAGTTTAAAATTAATTATCTCTCTCTTTCCCTCTCTCACTTCCTCTTCCTCTCCCTCTCCCTCACCCTCTCTCTTTCCCCCTTTTCCTTTATCTCTCCCCCCATACTCCCACCACTCTCTCTCTCACTATCTATTTTATCATCTCCTTTCTTTGTCTCTCTCCTTCGCGTGCTAGATAGCAGAAGACTAACTGATTAAAGCTCTCAAATGCGACAGGATCACTCCCCCCCCCAACCCCGGTGGCTCTTACACGGCTGTTTGCTGGGAGCCACAAGAGCCGGGAAATAGGAGCTGGCGTTTGGGAAAGGGTTACATACGCCCCTCAGGGGGGATACAACCCGCAGGAGCACAATAAATTGCAGAAATGGACCGGTGAACCCCCTACCCCACCCCCCTCCCGAATGGAACAACTAGTACAATAAATCAAGACAATCTCTCTCTCTCTCTCTCTCCTCTTCCTTCCTCCCTCCTATTCGAGCTTCTACACTTTCCTTTATCTGAAACTGAAACAGATGTAGAAATACGCAGACACAAACAACGATCAATTATATCCATTGCTAAATGTCCTTCCCTAAACACAGCAAAATCATTCAGGAGAAATTAAGTTAAAACGACCATTGAAGAAAACGATACCCTTTCCCAATATAAAAACATGGGAAAAGACGGTGTCTTAGCAGTGTAATAGTGACGTCATAAACCCATGTTAGTTCACAAGCGCTATTTTCTCTCGTAACATCTTAAATGAAACATTATTGATAATATTTAAAGAAATACAGGAGCGACAACGGGTTAGCCGAGGGCATCCATTGCGGTCTCTTAATCTGCGTGGTTGACGGTGGGGGCAGTTGGTTCGAGCCTCGCATAACCATAAATAATAGTTAATAACCTAATGTAATTTTTAAAATTTTCTTTCTATAATATTTTGCTAGCAATGAATATAAAATAAATATTTAAGATTGTAACTAAGACAATTTATTGGGCTCACCTTTTCAGAAATTCGATAGTAAAATCAAAGTTTTGTAAGTTATCTGATTACTTAAAATGTAACATTAAGCAAATTTAGAAAATTGGGATGGGAGAGGCTCACATGAAAGAAAAATATTGGAAAACCGTTAATATCCGTAGTTGCATAAGTTTGTAAATATATAGAATTTATTAACGGATATATATAAATCCCGGGAAAGCAACTACTATCGACGAACCATCAGAGAAGCCATCTAAATAACGAAGAATCCGAAAAATATCAACAAGAAAGACGGATACAGACTCAGCAAGAACTGGAAACTGGCGCTAATCGACAAGAGGATCCAGCCAATCAGTGACCAGCTACCTGACTACTCCAGAGAACAGCCGCCAGAAGACAGTATCAACCAATGGGAAGGCAGGGTATAAGTACCCCTGGATTTGAAAACAACTCTCATTCTCTTTTCAGCCCTGAAGAAGCCATCACATGATGTGCGAAAGCTCGGCAACTATCAACAATTTGACACGGTCCAACCCGGAAGAAGAAACTGTAAATATATAGAATTTAAAAAATGTGAAAATTTATGAGATTTATGAGAACACATTTTGACGAAAAGCAGTAGATAAAGTAAGAATAAAACATTGTTTACCCCCACTTTTTCCCTCCCAATCGCCTTTTGCAACATATCTTTTTCTTCTCATTGTCTTTTTTAGCTGAAAAATTTCAGTCTAATAAATATTCACAATTGAATCTCTGAATGAAGCAGGGTAAATAAGCTTAGTTTCCTCCTACGAACTGATGGACAGTTTTGTTGAGCGTTGCTGAAGCGGTGGCATGATATGACGTCATCAAATGTACTGAACTCGGAAAGTGACACTCTCTAAGTGGAACCTCTTTGGACAGAAAGGGGGAAGTGGCACAGCTGTCGAGACAGTCCACACAAAAAGCTGGCTGCATCTGGACCTGCCCCTACAGCAGTCGAACCGCTGCTAACGGGGCGGATCACTTTTTTTTTCATTCAATCTCCAACTCCCCCCGTTATGTTCCATAGTAAAAACAGATTTTTCCATGTTTCCTACAATTTGCCTTCCTAATCAGCTGATTTCCCTAATGGAAATCAAGCTATTCACGTTTGTACTATGACTCGGCAATAAAATGTCTTCAATTCTTCACATATCCTGCTCAGAAAGAATATAAAATATGGTCTGATTATTTATTTCTATATATAAATATCTGTATACTCGCTCTAGGGCTACACAATTTTTATAATAATGAAATCAAATTGGTATTTGTGTTTTTTGTCAAACCATAAAGATTGTTAGTACCTGAAATCAGGTATAGTAATTGTGGGAAGGTTGAAAAAATCCCAGTCGCACTAGAGCTTTGCAAACACAAATAAGAGTAAATGACTGATTTATTTTTCGAAGCCGTTCAGGACAAAAATTATTATGGTACTGAGGATGGCTCTTAACTGTCGAAAAAGAAACGGATGAAGAAAAAGCTCAACCGACCTTAAAATCTTCCTTTTTGTGCGCTTTAATAAAAATTATGCCGTACATTAATGTTAGAATATTAAATTTTACGATTCTTTGAATAGGACTCCCTTTATGTTCCCCTCCCCAATCATATTACTACAATCAAAACAAATTATTTTAGTAATTCAAAAAAAAAAAAGAAGAAGTCTAATATCGAATTAAGTTCGCATAAATTTTGAAATAGGAGGCTGTGGAACTCTCGAATTTATATTCTTAAAAATCATTCTAAATATGAGTTCCTTTAAAACTTTATAGAATGTAAATGTCACTAAATTATATTTTATACATATTTTGTTCTTTAATATTTTCCATTGCGCTAATGATATTGATGAGTTTAAATTTAAAATTTTATTTTTCCTGCCCTCGGCTGACTTTAACCATAAACGAACTCATCTAAAGTTTGATAAAAGAAGCGAAAATGCCGAATATAGATTATACTATTATTTTTTACATTTTTAGCGTTAGAGTCACACTTTATATTTTTAGAACTTTTAGTGCAAGGGAACAGATCAAAAAATGTCCCAGCCAGGACACGAACCTGGATCTTCTGCTTTCCAGGCCGGTGCATTTTCCATTTATGCTACCAAGACAAGTCTGATAAGTTATTTGTCCCCTGGCTGGGACAGTTAGCTTTTTCTATCTGTTCCCTTGAACTAAAAATTGTTAAAATTTACACGGGATAACATACCACAAAAAAGAGTAATATTTATAAAATTAAAATTTAAAAGTAAATAACGAGAGTCATTTAAACAACTTGACAATATCAGCTCCTCCAAGTATAAGACGATATATTCGTCTGCCTCGGAGGTTAGAATCTTGACACTAGTGCGGGGAATTTAATAACTTATCAGACTTGTCCTGGTAGCATAAATGGAAAATGCACCGGCCCGGATAGCAGGAGAACCCGGTTCGAGTCCTGGCTGGGACAGTTAGATTTTTTATTCTGTTCCCTGGCACTAAAAATTGTTAAAATTTGCGTGGGATTAAATACCACAAAAAAATAATATTTTAAAATAATCTAACTGTCCCAGCCAGGATTCGAACCTGGATCTCCTGCTATCCGTGCCTTTTCCATTTATGCTACCCGGACAAGTCTGATAAGTTATTAAATTCCCCGCACTAGTGTCGAGAGTCTAACCTCCGAGGCAGGAGAAGTATATTTTAAGCATTTTTAATTTTGGGGATTGGGAACGGTTTGAAGAACTCTAGTATCATTGGTTAAAGTTTAGAAAACCAGGATACAATTCAATGATTTCCTCTATCATATTATTGAATTACTGATTGAGAAAATAAATAAATAAAAAACCGACCCGTCTTGGAGTTCAAAGGTAGTTTTTTTTTTCATCTTGACACCACCCACAGCGGAACTGATGTGATTGCACTTATTGAAGGCACTGTCAAAATATAAATAAATAAATAAAGCATAAAAGAAAAAGACAATGGGAATTTCAGATTCACAGGCGAAGGAAAGAGAAAAATGATGGGGTGTAACGAATGCCTTCAAGGACTGCGGATGCCCCCCCCCCCTCTCCTTGTATTCGCTTCCTCCCACCGTCCGCCATTATATAAGCAAGATAAGCAATAGCCTAGCGCAACAAATGGCTTCCTTCGCAAGACACTCGATGAAGGGAAAATGGGTCAGGCGGGAGAGTCCTGCACTACTGCCATTTCCAGCTCCAGGCAGAGTCCTCTCACACCAAGGGTCCTTCTGTACACCCATCAAGGAGGACTTGTACGCAGGATCTGCTGGAACTAAGTAGATTTTCCAGGTTTCCATTCCAAAGATGGATATAAGGAAGAGAAATACGGTTTTCAGAACAGAATGTGGAGCACTTATTTTATACATTCTTAAATGTCTTAAACAATGTGCAATTTTATTACAAACAAATTTCACAAAAACTAAATTAAAAAAAAATCAAAAATATTATTAAAGATTATTCAAAACAATTTATTTTATTCCCTCTCATTAATTGTTTAAAATTTAAGTGGGATAATACACCACACCTAAATTAATATTTATAAATGAAAAATAAAAAACTTAAAAAAGTAAATAACGAGAGTCGATAAATAGATTGACAATGTCAGCTCCTTCGAGCATAAGTCGAAGTATTCGTCTTTCTCGTGGGTTAGGCTCTCGCTAGTGTGTCGGGAATTTAATAAGTTATATGGCTAGTCCCGGTGGTGCAAGTGGTAGCATACTGGCCGGAAAGCAGGATATCCAGGTTCGAGTCCTGCTTGGGACAGATAGATTTTTTATTCTGTTCCCTCGCATTAATTGTTAAATTATTCAATACTTATTAAATAATTATATTTAAGAGTGTCCCACGGGAGTAGAAACTCTCCCTCATCCAAATTCAACCGAAAACTAAAACGTAAACTATTTTTAAAAAATGATGTATTCAGTCTAATTTACTATCTTAAATATCTTCATTGATTTTCATGGGTTTTTTCTGTTACAAATGTTACAGAATGTGACTGTCAGAAAGTTACATTTTAAACATATATGTTTCATATGCTTTTTCGTAACACTAATACATATGTAACAATTTTCTTTTTTGTTTTCTACCTAAACCATCCTCTCTCTGGACCGATTTCAGACAGTAACGAAATCAACCACTTCATTAAAAAAAAAAAAGTTTAAATTTAGTATTAAAGGGACCTTAGGGAGCATACAGCTATATGTATGTATGTGTATATATATATATATATATATATATATATATATATATATATGTGTGTGTGTGTGTGTGTAAAACAGAAAAACTAATTTAAATCCCTAAAATTAAGACAAAAGTAAGTAATAAGACAATCAAAGGGGATGCCAATGGACGGCTGTTCTGAGCATCTGAGAAAGTACTTACTGAAGAACTGGGAGCCATCTGGAAGAATCATTGAACTGGCGGCGCCTGGGAGTGCATAGGGCGCCTTCCTTGACGCAGATGTGAGGCAGCAGAGCCCATTTCGATACCACTGATCGCTTTCTCTTCGCGGCTCCTACAAAAGTGCCCTTTTCTGGACTGGGGAAGAACTGTCACCTGGGCTATCGTCCACCCAGGATTCCCTAGCCTCAAGCTTCAATTCGACTCATGTGACATGTGCTTCATAGAACCCTTGGCTCTATCGCAAACAATGTAAGGGTTACCTACATTTTTCTACCCTCCCTGAAGGAAATCCAGCTAAGCATATTAGGCAGGAGTGTTTTTTTTTTTTTTTAAGTTCAATTTTGTCTTCGGATCTTACAATGTGCTTATTCCTATGGTGAAACGCCTTTCGAATTTAAAATGTCTAAATAATTTATTGTTCGGTTTGTGGTATTTTCTTTATTCTTTGCTCATGTCGTTTTTACGTATTTTGCTTATGTCGAGTAATTACAAATTTTGAAGTTATAATTTAGATTATTACCATTTGGTACAGACATTTGGGTTTAGCCTTCTATCTGGGCTAAAATTATATCTAGGTAAATTTTGGTACGTTTGATTCGCANTTTCAAACATATCCCCCCACCTGATTTAAAAAATTAAAAAAATATCTTCAAACAACTTGTAGAAAGAAGATTAAATTCTGTTTCAAAAATATTTTATTTTTATTGCTGAATTCTTTAAAAGAACTATACTTTTCAAATTCAACTATATTTTTATATTGAATGGCATTCAGATACAAGTCACACACTGCTTAATAAGCCTTATTCTTTCTGTCTGAATAGGTTGATATTTGTGTAGTCAGAATCGGTGTGGGATAAACTGGCTACAGACCGTCGCCATTGCTAGCCTTTCAAAAATAAATACATGTCTTTCCGGGACTATGAGTGTTTACAATAAGGCCAAGCCTGTAAACAACCCCTTCCTGGTTAAAGTCGAAGTTAAAAAAAAAAAGTGAGTATAACTCTACGACTTGAGTTTGTTTCTACCATATCAGTCCCGCAACAGGCCTTATAGGAATGTTGTGTTCATTCTCGACTCACTGGAGAAGATGTGTGGTCAGCACATTTTTCCGGCCGCCTGATCTATTTCTTCTCATTAGTAGAGGAATTCTACAAAATTTGGTAGCGCTTAAGTTATAGGTAAATTTTTTTAAAAAAGCAAGAAATAGCCCTTAAATTCACTGTGCTAGAATATGCATTTGACCCAGCGCTGAAGCGGCACGTTTCGTAACTAAACAGCAAGTTGAATGAACCCTTTTCTCCCAACACAACCCACATGGATGCCCGCTGTAATAGTAATCAAGAACGAGGAGTCAGAAGTTGGTTTAAAGTGTAACCTACTGTACTGTTATTACCTCGGTGCCTTGTTCCAGCCTGTGTAAACTGGAGAGAACCGATGGAGGGAGGGCTGGAGATTTAGTTAGGCCCCCGTATCTCCGACATAACCTCATTAGCATAACACAGTCGCTCTGGATCCCATACGTCTTCTCCGATCACATTGGTTTCAGCCGATATGTGCAGCTAAGTCCTACCAGCAAGGGAACTGCGCAACTGACTAAACAGATCTCCCATGTTTCACTAAACACCAGCATGAGGCTAAGAGAAAATGATTAATTTAATCTTACAAGATGAAGAGGACAATACGTAGAAAAAGTCAGTCAAATCACTGATTTTTCACAGTTTAGAGTCTTTAAATATCATAAATATATGATCCTTCTACATATATTCTTAAATTTCAATTAGGCCCTCATTGTTATGCGGTAGGTCCCATTGATATAGTACTCAATCCATTAACATAAAATTATCTGTTGTTGTTAAAAAAAAAAAAAAACCCGGAAGATGAAATGGTAAATACATAAAATTATCTATTTATACAGCACCCAACCATTATAATAATGCCCTTTAATATAATTATACCACAAGTTTTTTAATTTTCTCTTCATCATGGCTAAAAATACACATAAAATATTTACAATTTTAAACGATTTACTATTTATAAAATTAATAAAATCATTATGAAAAATTTAATGTTTGTTAAATATAAGTTTTACACATTTTATTTTCTAGTTATTATTTAGAAATTTAAGTTAACTCACCAAAACTAATAAGTGAGTACTTGGAGCAATGCCTTGTACAACTGCACATCAATATATAACCTAACAAATGTAACATACCCTCTTTATAAATTAACAAATGAAGTGCTAACTAAATATATAATACAACACATAATATAAAAATATTAATTTAATTGTCTATATATAGAAATAACAGATATAGATTAACTATGCTCCATTTTTTAAAAATATAATAAATAACACTTACTGTAGTTCATCCTAGTTTTAATATTTTCATTATGTAGACAATTATATTTATATTTCCATATCATGTGCTATATTATACATTTCTTAAGCACTTCATTTGTTAATTTAAACAATTTAATATTTTATTATTTGTTTAAACTTTAATATATAGATTTATCTATGTGTTATAATTAGTTTATAAAATGTGAATATACCTGCATATGTTAAAAGTACAATTTTTCTCTCTATGGTATAATTGATATGGAGGGTAGGTTACATTAGCCAGGTTATATATTGATGTACAGTTTTGCAAGTCTGCTCTAAGTTCTAATTAATTAGTCTTGGTAAGTTAACTGACATTTAAAAATAATAATAATAAATAAAATATGACAAATAGTAAATGTTACATAATAGTTTTATAAATTGTAATCATTCAAAATTTTAAATTGTTTGTGCTTATTTTCAGACCTCATAAAGAAAAAATATATTTTTGAAATATTGGCATAGACTAAATTATTTTACAATATAATTTCACCAAAATCCTTAATAACCAACTAACTTTATCTGAACCCCTGGTCGATAACTCACACATCATATATACTAACATTATTGAAACGAAAGTTCAAAGTTCGCTATAGGCCAAATCGGGCGGTTGCCTTTAAGGCAAGGTAAGTGAAAAACATATATTCAATGTAACATGCGTAATATTTATGTAGTTTAGTGTAATGAAACAACACCGATTTGTTGAATGTTGAAATACATAAATATTTTATTTTGTTGTGGTTTTTAATCCCACGTAAATTATTATTATTTTTTTTTTCTTTTTTAAAAA
>KZ808517.1:107134-125507 GCA_000696205.2 Oncopeltus fasciatus | reverse complement strand
AAAGACATGAAAAATTTTTAAGAATGTAATGGAGAGTGTAGAGATAAATAAAAAAAAAAAGAAGATAAATGCATTTAATTTTTAAAATAAAGAAATCATATTCAATGTTTTAATTTATTCATAGTAAACCAGTTGTAGTAAAATAATAAACTCAAAACTACTAAACAGATTTAAGTTTAATTTTAAATTTAGGTTCAAATTATCACTGGGAATTAGCTATTTTCATGTGAATTATCATTTCATTTGAAAATCAATTTCACAAAATCGAATATAAAACTAAGCAGTAATATTTTGATAAATGATAATTTACCATTACTTCAACACAGAACAACATTCAGTCAACCCATTTGTAACCATGCATAGACCGTGAAACCCTTCTTATAAAAGCCTCAAAAGCTACAATTTGTGATTTCAGAGTTTTCTTAATATTTGTTTTTAAATTTGCACTTCAAATAGATTTA
The DNA here is from genome assembly GCA_000696205.2 of Oncopeltus fasciatus. Classification (NCBI taxonomy): domain Eukaryota; kingdom Metazoa; phylum Arthropoda; class Insecta; order Hemiptera; family Lygaeidae; genus Oncopeltus; species Oncopeltus fasciatus. The sequence goes on along the minus strand of KZ808517.1, from coordinate 125,046 downwards.
TTCATATGTTACCACTGAGAATTGTTTGATTTTCTATGGGAAAGCTAAGAGTAAACTATTGTGGAATAGGTTTCAGTTTTTAGATAATGTATTTCACTGACTAATGTAACTGACTGTACTCCAATAATGAAGGAAATCTGCTAAAATAGAAATTAAAATAGATTAATAATTATTATTATTAAATACACTATCGTAGACTAAGTTACAACATTTTTTTGTGCCTATCTAAATGGAATCAGATTAAGACTTCTATCTATACAAGATATCTCAGTACAACCCCCAACAGGGCACATAGATAGATCAGTATGGGGGATGATTTGTTCTATTGGCTTCTCATTCATGTGAGCCGTCCGAACAGCTCTCAAACTCAGCTGCTCACTGATCTTAAGGGATTTGTACTGAGGTCTTCCTGGCGGTGGGGATGAAGGGAGTGGTTGTCCAGAGGGATCAGGGAGTGACAGATGGCCCATTGGTAAACAAACACCTCCAAACTCTGGCTGGAGGCGGCTTCTGGAGCCGGGCTAATACATACACACACACACACAAACACACTAAATGCCGGCCCTTATCTCCGGGGATTGGGAAACCTAGTTGAAGCCTCCCGCATCGACTCCAGAAAGACTCCTGAATCATTTGGGCTGATTCAACCACTGACTTGCTCCATGCTGAATGTACAATCGATTAACATGATATGCGTCTGTAAAGGTAATTGTGTGTGTGTGTGAGCGTATTCGAGTGCTATATTTATAAGAGTATAAAACTCATTTAAAGGTATGTGTGTGAGTGTGTATGTATGTATACAGAAAATAAAACACTCGCAGCTGCGAGTGTTTTATTTTCTGTATAAATACATACACACTCACACACATACCTTTAAATGAGTTTTATACTCTTATAAATATAGCACTCGAATACGCTCACACACACACACAATTACCTTTACAGACGCATATCATGTTAATCGATTGTACATTCAGCATGGAGCAAGTCAGTGGTTGAATCAGCCCAAATGATTCAGGAGTCTTTCTGGAGTCGATGCGGGAGGCTTCAACTAGGTTTCCCAATCCCCGGAGATAAGGGCCGGCATTTAGTGTGTTTGTGTGTGTGTGTGTATGTATTAGCCCGGCTCCAGAAGCCGCCTCCAGCCAGAGTTTGGAGGTGTTTGTTTACCAATGGGCCATCTGTCACTCCCTGATCCCTCTGGACAACCACTCCCTTCATCCCCACCGCCAGGAAGACCTCAGTACAAATCCCTTAAGATCAGTGAGCAGCTGAGTTTGAGAGCTGTTCGGACGGCTCACATGAATGAGAAGCCAATAGAACAAATCATCCCCCATACTGATCTATCTATGTGCCCTGTTGGGGGTTGTACTGAGATATCTTGTATAGATAGAAGTCTTAATCTGATTCCATTTAGATAGGCACAAAAAAATGTTGTAACTTAGTCTACGATAGTGTATTTAATAANATGTACAATATAAATTAATATTTAAAAAATATACATACACAACTTTTAAAAAATAATAAAAAGTAAATAAATTAAATTCAATTAACGTGTATTTCGCTTGGTGGAGAAGCTGCCCAATGGCAGTAATCGTAAATCAATAATTACAATTGTTTTTTTGTTTTTTCATTGTTATTATGAATTGTTGACAATGTGGAGGTCACGCGGCCATTTCTTATTCAGGCGACGTTGTGGATTATCAGGATGGGTAATACTGGATAGAGTTTGGGCTAAAGGATTGGGATGCAAGGAAAGGCCAAATTGCAATATATTAAAACGGGTTGTAATGACGTCTTTAACTAAAGGGATTTTAAGGTCATTGTGTAGTAAGGAGTTTGAGACGTAATAGGGTGCATCAACTATGATTCTTAGGATTTTTGATTGGAAGAACTGTATTCTTTGGATGTTGGATGGTTTAGCAGTTCCCCACAAATCGACTCCATACGTCCAAATAGGTCTCAGCAGTGTCTTGTAAAGAGTTAGTTTGTTAGTCACTGTTAAGGTTGACTTGCGGTTTAACAGCTTGTAAAGTTGTCCAAGTATTCTATTTCTTTCCTGAATTATTATAAAGTAAATTTTTTTTGGTATTTCAATAACATAGTACTTTATTGTATGTGTTATTTTGTTTTAGTGTTCCACTAGTTTTATTGTTATTTTGTACATGAATTAATTTCCTTTCTCATCTCTTCAATCTCTCATTTTTCATCTACATCCTATTTGTCTCCCTCCCTGACACTTCCTTCCACTTCTACCTTTCTGGTCGACCTAAAGCTAGCCTCAGAGGCATTCACTTTTTCTTTCGTTGTACTTTTTGACTTCAAAGACCTCTTACATTCTTACTAGACCGATCCCAAGGTATATCCTGACAAGTCTTCCTGTTGGGGCAATAGAAAGTCCAATGATCTGAAGGGACAATTAGCGAGGGCGATGCATGACACTCCATCGGACGACAGTGAAAGGTCAGTGGTAATTAAGTTACACTCTGCTGACGTAACTGGAGGGGGCTCATAACAGGTATGAATTATTCATGCGTTCCTCGGCGATCATGGACTTGAACACCAAATTCCTAACTGACATAATAGAGGAGTAATTATTTACAGTTCGCTGAGGCGACCAGGCGTTTTGGCGTAAGATCGAAATTGTGAGGCCACAGCGAAATGTTATATTTCCAATTATTTATTGAGGACATAAGAATTGAGTACATAGACACTCGTCAAAGAAGTACATAGAAAAATATTCGGCCACTAAACTTTGGCTGGCAGGATAAGAAATTTTAAGGATGGATTTCATGCATAGAAATAGATTTCATAAATTTCAAATTAATTTGTGCTATATTTTCCTCCGAAGGATATTATATAAATTCTTTTTTTAAGGAAACATACTTTAAGACCAGTTAGAGTGGAATTACGCCTGTGTATTGCAATACAGCATAGACCAAGAACGGCCAAATAAAGAAATCCTCTCGGTGGTCAAGAGACCAGTTGTGAGTCACCACCACTGCCAGCGAGAAAGGAGAGTCCTTATATATTTATAGGAGGGGTCTTGCCTCACGGAATTTCACAACGGTTCGAGTGACGTCGATAGAACGCCAGGATCTTGGGCTTAGGGGGTCAGGCGCAACAAGTCCTTTGATGGGATGAAGAGAATCCTTAGCAGATGATGTATGGGGAGAGTTGGGGGGAAAGGAAAGAAGCGAAATAGAAGGAAGAAAGCTACTATAAGTTTAGTATATATAGAAAAGGAGAGGTAGGGGTATAAATGTAGAGGAATCGATGCCTAAGAAAGAAGAGAGAGTGGATTAGGTGTAGGGGACGTATAGGTGGAAGAGGAGGGATTGAAGAGGTAAGAAAGACTGATTGGGAATGCATCAGAAAGGGAAGGCAAAACGAAAGAAAAGGAAGATAAATAACAAATCTGTCGCAAAGTACAGTATAGAAATAAGATGAGGGTGAGGAAAGAATGATGGAGAATGGGTGTTAGACGATGCAATTAGAAAGAGTGAGAGGGGAGGAGATAAGGATAGACTCAAAGGATAAGAAATATTGACAAGGAATCCATCAGAAGAAGATAGAGGAAGGGAAAAGAAGGAGAAGAGACTAAGAAGGGGTGATAAAGAAAGGGTGGCAAATGATAAAGCTAGAGAGATATAATTTCTACTAAGAAAGAACCACAGAAAGCAAAAAATATATATACGTCAGCCTCTCACTTCAACACCGGACATATACCAGTCTTATTCTTATGTTTAAGATTATTTGCCCCAATGTATGATTAATTCATTTATTCTTTATAGGGGTAGGATGGGGGGGGGGGGGGATATAAAAAAATAAAAATATCCAACGTCTTCATTATAAATAATGTTACGGGGAAAAAATGTACAAAATATACTCCCCCCCCCCCTGTGTCTGATTAATTAATTTATTGCAGATAAAGGAAGGATAGATGGGAAATATTCAAAATTGAAAATACTCTATACCTTCATCATAAATAAATATACGGAAAAAATGTACACGACACATATTAGATGGAAAAATTAATTTTATAAGGTTAATGTTCGTTTACGTAAGCACGAATTAAGAGGGATATTTAAAAATGTAACAAGTGCAATTAAGAAATCCCCTCTTCCCCTCCAAGCCGGCGTACCGAAGTCTTTGAGGGTTTAACTACTCATTTGCCTTTTCTACTTGGGATTCCAGTTTTTACAAATTTATTTTGCAGGTTCCCTGCAAGCGAATTCACGTAGGTATGAAAATGTATTTATTTTTCAAAACGCTTTAACATGAAAGTTTTTCTAAAATATACAATACAAATCCGGTATTCCAGCTTCTTTTAGAAAGCTATTGGATGAGTTGGTTCACGACTGAAATCGGTCGAGGGGGGTTACAGGAGGTTTTCAGGAAGACAAATTGAAAAATCTTCTTAATTTTTAGAGTTAAGAAAAAAATTATGTTTTCTTTTACCGCCACTAATCAACCAAATCTATTTTTTTTTTTAAACAATTTTTTTTAAACGGCTCGAACATTGGGCGAGCCACCCTATTTTCAAAATATACAAAGTAATTAGGCTGACTGAAAATACTGTTGAATTAACTCATTTTATATTGAAATCGAATGAGGACTATAGAAAAAGAATCGTAAATCCTTTCGATATTATTAATATATTTTTAGTAATAAAAGATAATAGGCGTACAAATAATTTTGCACCATTTATTACAATTTATGTAATTTTTCCACATAGAAAGGGAGGTAGGTAAAAAGATCTAAGATGCTCAGAATATACTTGGAGATTTGAGGGGCTCATCCCACTTTCCCAACCTGTGGAATACCCAACCCTTTGATATAACCAATCCTTTGATATACTATCCAGTATACTCAGCAATTTTGTCCTTTATCCTTACTATCTCTCTGCACTCTTTCTTCCAGGCCAGTCAGTCTAGAGCCAGACTTGATGATCTCCTCCTTTACCCGCTGACCGGTTAGTAAGATCAAATTACTCTCTTACACTTATCTGTGACCATCTTGAATGAAACATGGGAAATATGCTTAGTTTAGGACTTATTCCCTTCAATGCAATGATCCCACAGTGAGAAACGGTGAGCATTCTACAGCAGTGTAATTGAAATAATAACTGCATCATATCTGCAAGACAACCCGCCGAAAGTGACGTAACAAGTTTACTCCCATAACTTCTGAAAATGTAGTTATGCCCTCTTTCTAGAGGAATTTCTCTGCAGGACAAGAGTGACAAAAGAGGCTGGGGGAAGTGGAGACTTGTAACAACTCAGAAAGCTAACTTGTCAAATATCTCATCAGGTAAGTATTGCGTGGAGGAAATGGAAATAGTTGAGTCCTACGTCAGGAGACGTAAATGATAGCGACAAACTTTCCCGGAGGCTTGGAAGAAATACAGACCAAGTTCAAACTCTTGCAGACAGACAACTTCAAGAAGAATAGAGTACTTCTCCAGAAGAACAAACTTCCCCTGGAGACAAGAGAGTTAAATAGTGACTGATGGAGTACTTTGTAAGAAGAAAGAATAACTGCTTCCTCTTAAAGTGCAATATACCTATCCAAAATAAACTAGTTTTTTTTCAAAAGAAAAGTACATAAGAAATAAATTGCGTTAACTTAGCAGATTTCTCATTTTCCATTGCTGCTAACATGAGTAAACGACCCATTTGATCATCGAAGCCGAAAAAGATTTTGAAAAGAAAAGTAAATTTCACCGAGTCTGGCAAATTTCGGCTGGATGAAAAGTGGAGGGGGGAAAAGGCACTCAACTCTCTTAGTTAAATGATTTTCTTATTTCGTATATTTGCAAAGAATGTGTAGGACGTAAATGTTAAACATTTCATATTATCTTGATCAGGCTTAACACATATTTTCATAACACTAATTAGATCCCTCAATATTGCCCCTCCTCTTCAAACCAAAAATTAATACAAAATTTCCCTAATATCCATTACTGAATTAAAAAAAAAAAAAAAAAGTTAAATAAAATAAATAACAGATGTTACTACACACTTAAGTCGGTTTCTTTTTTTTTTGGAAATTCTTTTCTCAACACAAAATTCAGAAATTACCAAAAAATTGTGTAAAATATCCTTCGTATTTATGTGATTCCTTTACAAACTGTTTAAAATGCTTTTAAGCTTGAATTAATAAGTATACTAACTTTCAAAAATAAGATGTATAAATAATCAACAGTATACGCTATAAATGCCACAGGTGTTTATACGACTCTATTAATTAGGACATTAAACTAACATAAAAATTCCATAAATAACACAAGTTTTTTTTTTAAACCGAATTACAATTTTTTAACTAAACATTTAATCAATATTTGTTGAGAAAATTATTTATTAAGCATTATATGTAAAGAATTTGTTAGGGTTCGGTCAAGGTTGATCCAAAAAAATTCAATTTAAGAAAATACAATATAAAAATACAATATACAAGTTTTTTTTTTTTTTTTTTTTTTTTTTTTTTTTTTTGTATATTTTGGATTAATCTTCATCGATCTCTAACAAATTCTCTACTAACAATCTCCAAGGTCAAAAAACTAAAAAAAAAAAAACTGAATTAGCTAAATATCACAATTGTTTACATGAAGCAATACAAACTGTTAACGAAATATTTGTGTACGATTTTGAAAATCTACATTAAATTAAAATTAAAACATTTAGACACAAGGAGTAGAAATTATGGATAAAAACTCCATATATCTACTATATACATATATAAAATAGGATGTGTGTATATATGTAACGTATGGAGGGGCGTGGCAAAATCAAATTTTCATTTACAATTTGCCTTAAATAAATGTGTTTATTTTTCGATTGAACTCATATCTACACCATATGTAAATTATTCTAGGAAAAAACTTTATGATAGGTATTCCATGAATTTTTGTTTGAAGGCCGTAAATTTCGTTAAAAGCTTTATTTAAATCGTGTGATAATATAACACTCATGTTTGCTTAGGGCCAGCAACGCCCTAAAAAAAAAAAAAAAAAAAAAAAAATTTTGGCAAAACGAAGTTTACCGAGTCCGCTGTTATTTATAAAAAGGTTTATTATACATATATTATAAACAATAGTTTTAAGCAAGATACATAAATGGAAGATATGCTTTTTAACAAATAATGTAGTATTATCCATGAAATTCACCTAGTGACTTAAGACACAATTGTATACAAGAACCCATTACATACCGTCAACTACAAACCTTAAGCAGTATTTCTTTTTAAAAAATCTACTAATAAACACAAGATACAGGACTTATCAACAAATTATAACCGAGTGTTTAAGTAAGATCATTGTAGATTGATCATTAAAGCATGAATGTTGAAAATTCGCTGCATTTCTCAATGAACTTCATCTCTTCTTCTTAATTTCTTCCGTACATCTGACTTTCTCCAGCCAATAGCGCCAAGTGTCTCTGTCTCCGACACTACGCGCCATTCCTTCTTAATGTTGGAGGTTCTTGGTTCTTGAGGATACATGTCCATGCCAATCGTTCCTTAAGGATCTCCGTCAATATGTGTACCATGAACCCTTCCATGATCCTGTCATTCTGAATACAATTTCTCCGTATTTTTTCCTGAAATTCTTACATAAACATATTTTATTTCGGCTGGAGTAACGCAGCCTAGTTACCACTAATTCATAATCCAGCTCTCTACACCATACAAAATCCCATTTTGTAAAAAAACAGACTTAAACAGGTGGAGATTTAATTTTTGACCAACACTTCTTCCTCATTTCACAAGAGAATTTAGCAAGTTGCTTTAAAATTCTGCTTGAAATAATTTTTTGACAGAAACTCAAATACCAAATTTGGTTTCTACTGATACAAATACATTCTAAATGGATCATATTTTTAACTTCTTCAATGTAGAATCGCTAGAGATTTGAAAAGTCGCGTAATGGGACCAAAGTGAATTAACGTAAATGAACAGAATAATTACTAATTGAATATAAACGGAACAATTTAAAAAAAAAATGCTTCCTAAAATTCAGAGGACCTTAAAATTTAATTGTAAGATGTTGGAATTTCTCGGGTTCATAAAATCCATGTAAATTTTTTCAAGATACATAAGTAGAACCAGTATTACGAGATCCATTTAACTACATGCCATTAAGATAAATGTTTCAAATAATTATAGTCATTTCATGTAATGAAGTAAAATTTATTTAAAATACATTTAGTGTAAGCGATACTCGAGACCGGTTTCGTAGGCTAACACTTCCGAGTGAAGGTGACTCACTCGGAAACGAGTGAAAAGACAGCCGGCCGACCTCGACCTCTTTGTTGCTAGGAGTCCGCCAAGAAGTGATAACTGTTACGTCCAGTGTAACAGGGTCAGAGGAACAGTTAGCTCCAATAATAGATGGCTGGCTCGAGGACGAAAGGGAACAATCGCCTCCTGGAGAATTAATCAAAAGAGTTTGCTGTTCGAGAAGTAATTAATGTGAGAGGGGGCATGACATGTTCTTGGCACTTAACAAGGACTCGCAGTGACTAAACATGTGGGCGTGCTCTAGATATCAATGCAAGTACAATTGTCGGGCAACCTTGTTAAGCTAAAAAAAAAAAAAAAAATAGCATTGGCTACAGCTCAAAGTTGTATCTTGTCAGACAGGATTTCCTACCGTAACAGTTTTTTGTCAGAGGAGCTAGCTGCGTTAAATTTCAATTAATAAATGTATATATTTAATGATTGTTTTCATATTGCACATTGATTTTTTTTAAACAAATTTATTTCTGCCCAAATAGGAAACATTTTCAGGAATTTAATTTCAGGATTTCCTAAAAAATATATAATTAGCCTCTTCTGGAAGGATGCGAACCAGCATAATATTCAGCTTGTTACAACACCAAGGAGAGCGCTACCTTACAATGTATTTTTAAAAAATAGCTTATTCATTCTAGATCCCTCTTTATGTTTTTTNTTCATTTTCTACATATACTTTCTATATATATATATAATATAAATTACATAGTGTGTAAAATTTCTTCTTCTCTCTCAAAAAGTTTTAAAGCCATTTCATTTTAAATAATCAGACATTTCCGTAGACTCCAAGTGACTTCACTGAAGGATATCCAATGAGATTGGTTTTTTTTTTTTTTCTCCTTGAAATATTATTACTTTTACCATGAAAAATGAAGGGGAAAAAAACTGTTCAAAGATAGATTTCTAGGTTTCAAATTAAATATAGTCTTCCAGCATCATTAAAAAAAAAAAAATTGAAACAAGCCTAAAGATTAAATCAATACACTTCCAAAATCCCTGTAATTTTAAACATGCAATCACACAATTATACAATTTAGAATTCAAGGCTCAATCTGTCAGTCTCAGCGACTGATCGCGCTTAGGAAATCTCAAACTCATTCTAACGTAAACACTAACGTGCGTATTATATCTGTAATATGTATAAATCATTTCATTTGTACTTTTTGTGTATTTTTGATGAATTATAAATTGTATAACTTATAAAAGTTGTTTTACGCATTTAAAAACACGTGTAATAACAACTTATCTTGAGTATTCCATTGAACTGTTACAAATTCTGTTGTATAATTTAATTGAATACTCGAATTTCAATATTGACCAACTTTATTAATTAATTACATTATATTATGTTTTGTTTTTGTCAATTTTTTTATTTATAGAATATACTTTACTTGCTTAAAATTCCGCAGCGTAATCTAAGCTGATCTCTATACTCCCCCTTTCCGGCATCCGATTTATCCAAAAATTAATTCTTTCAAGGGTTTGAATTGAAAAACCTAAATACCGAATTTAATTCCTAAATTTAAATAAATAAGATTTGAAGTTACACTCGTAAATATCGTTCTTACCGTGAGATATTTTTTCTTCGTGTTATAAAATTACATTTCACACCTATTTTGTTCAATACATTTTTATTTTATATGAAGATTGTGAATTTTGGTCTCCTACTAAAACTCCCTTCCCCTTAACTAGTTTCAGCCATTAACAATTTGACAAACCCATTTGGATTTTATTACTTTTAAAATTGAGGACGCTATATACGGACAAAAATGTATTTCCAACGGACTATATTTTTGGCTTCAATTGAAATTTTACAAAAGTCGCGTCTTACTACAAAGTTTTCGGAAGGATAATAGGATCAACTAATTAGAAAAATTATTTGAAAATCTTTTAGACTCGTCAGACAACAACAGTTTTGTTAAAAAATAGATTTAAAATAGATAAAAAAAAAGTTTTTTCAACGGTCTAGAAACGCTGTTTAATTTGGAGACATAATAGAAAGTTTTATGAGAAATTTCAAAGTTCATAAAAAGAAAAATTGTCAAATATTTGTTAAAAGTATTTTTATCTACGTGGGTTTGGATGAAAATTAATTATTTAAAAAAATTCTAACCTTTTTAACATTCACTATACGACAAGTAGGAGAAAAACAAATAACATACGCGTCTCTGATATCCACAGAAGTTTGGAACGTCCCCCCTCCGTGGAACGACTGGGAATGACTGAGGTCCCAGAGGCACGTGTCACGTGCGGTACGTACCCTTTGAACCCTCGTCACTCCCACCCCTCCCAGCAGTACCTCACCCCTTAGCGGAGATACAGTATTCACAGGACTGTAAGTACTGTATCTATGTATATATATATATATATATATNTTATTATATTATTATTATTATAATTACAAATTTCTATGATTTTGAGTAAATTTAATCCATTACTTTGTTTACTTATTAATTTACTATAAATATAATGTTAAGTATAACTGTGATAGAAGCTAGGATGAAGTAGTCCAGTAACATAAATAATTTATGCACATGTAATTACATAGATATATTAATTATTAGAGGTAGTAAGTGTGTAAAGGAGTGGAGGTGTGGCTGTGTTGGAAAGTGAGTGGGTGTGTGTATGTGGGTAGGTAACGTATATTTATTTATTTTTATTGTTTTTTTTTGCTTTATTTTTAATATACAAATTTTTTTTCTCTAATTGACTACAGGGGATGACACAGAGCATGTATTAACGGATAAATAAATTTTGAAACTTGGTTTATTTAGTTATTTTGTGATTTCATTTATTTATATCCTTTTAACATTTATTTATAGATATTCATATAATTACGAATACTTATTTTATTAGTTTCTCAGTAAAATAAATAATTTAATTCTCTATGAATAGGATTGATGTATGAGAAAACTGGAGTGTTCACACTCCATGAGTTGGATCTCACACTCAACTCAAATTAGTTCTACTTGAGCACAAGCGAGCTTTTGTGGAATTTATATTGTAATATATCTACAACTTTTAGTGTATTATTTATTTACTTAACCCAGATGATTTGTAGTTAATCAGTGAGACGTTACTGATCATTCAGCATAAGAAATCACATAGCTAATTAAATATTTGAAGTGCGATAAATAATGAATAAATCATTATTTCCGTCTCAAATGTGATACATAAATAAATATCAGTTGTTGATAAATTGCTGAGGAAGAAGAAGACGGAAATTATTGGATTTAGGTAAACTGGCATTGAAATATAAAAAAATTGTGATAACTCTTTAATAAAAACAACGTTTCGCCCATTAATTTTAAGACTTTTTTGTGACTGCTAGACAATGAACAACAAAAAAAAATTCACATACTGAATTAAAGATGGAGGTTAATTCGCACATTTGATCTAAAAATCAAAAAGTGTGAGATCCAGAAAGGACAATCAGGATAAAAATATTTCTAAAGCTGGCTTTAGACTGTCAGGTCAGTGAAGTTTAATCTTCATAGATACATTATTAAATACTTTCTTTTCTAAGCATTAAAATAAACATAAAACTGTAGCTGAATAATCAAGTGGAAAATATTGTATTAAGAATAACATGTTTTATAAATGATGTGGCAAGAAAATATTAGACTAAATTAAAATTTCAATGTGAACCTTGGCTGGTAAAATTTCACAAAAATTTTTAATTCATTCATATTTACTAAAATATTTATATAAAATGCATAATTAGAAAAATTCATAGAAGAAATAATAATAAAATTTATGAATATAGCTCAGAGGGTTAATTTTATTATGTACTTAGCTTTTCTATCACATCTTCGGAGTATATTCATTTTTGGTTCGGATGAGGGGAGGGGAGGTCAAGAAGAAAACAAAAATCGTAGTTTTAGTGTTACTCCAAAATTTTATAGAAAATTGGCGGACAACTTATTTACATTTTCTTTTTGCCTTATATCATTTTTAAGAAAACCGCGCAGAATAAAATATTCAAGAATATGATTATTTATAATAATAATAAATATTATTCGAACCACTACTTCTTCCTGGACAACCTAAAGCCAGCAAGAGAGAATTAATCTTTCAAGCTCATTGTTCCTTTTCAGCTTGTAAAGTACAACATGATTCGATTTAATCAATAATTAATTTTATTTTTAATGATTACAACTCTTATATGATAAGCAGCGGTATCAAATGTAAGATTCAATAATGGTGAGTTAAAAATACAAAAATAAAATTAATTAAAACATTTCATAGTTAATAATCTAAAGGGTTATTTTTCACTACCAATGAATATAGAACTATCATACATTCTATTATCCGTCTTCATTTGTTTCTGCAAACCATCTTCTGTTGGCGAGCGCTTTCGGACATTGTCCATCTTCTGGCCGAATACATGCTCAACATACTTAAGTTGAATACAGACAGTGACAGTGAACGCATTTTATAGTTAATTGAAATGTCGGAGAAAATAAAAATAAAAGAATCCCCCATTGAGAGAGGAAACAAGAGGCGTCCGCAAACAATTCCACATAAAATCAATATGTCCTCCGCAGTGTCCTTATCCACCAGCTGGAATGTCAGAGTGCCTTGACGACTCTCTCCATGGACCTCTACATCTCCAGTTGTAGTAAGTAATGTAAGTGGGTTCTTGTGGGTTATCTGCGGAACTGTGATCTCCTGTCTGTGAACTGTGAGGAACTGTTACTCTGGAGAATTGCCATTCCATCCACAACCCTCCGACATTTGACTGTTAATAAGATATCCGACAGGCTGAAACTAGGTAAACTCAACAGATTTTTTTTGTTTTATTTAAGCTGCACTTAGAAAATTATAGAAATATGACATATTTGAGGCTGACGAGCTGAAAAATAGCAGTGTGGACAAATGTTAAAATCACCAAGACTAGCCCTAGACTGGCTAAGAGAGAGTAGTGATAGAAGTAGTCAATATAAATAATTACGGGGAGGGATTGGTCGAAAATTCGACTTTAGAATTTATTGAAGAAAATAAACTAATTTTAAAACCAAGTTTTTTGGCATTGACAACGTTTCAACCTGAATTTTCTTTCCAACATATGGGCCTTAACAGTTCCTTTCCTAATTTTTTTTCATAAAATTCTTCTCAATCATGATTTAGTTATCCCAGACTCTCTCTCTATCACCCTCATACCACTGAAACTACCTCAAACGTAGGTAAAAACTTTGGCTACAATAAAAACATATTACCATCAATATCTATCTCCACTTAAAGCTTGATGGTCAGCCTAATATTTCAAAAGAAAAAAAAACCAAAAATAATTACATTCTATAATANACTTTGAAAATTAAGGAACAAATTAAAAAAGAAAAAAATTTTAATTCTATATTTAAAATCAAATAAGTAGAAGAAACCTTTTTTTTTTTAAAGAATATAAAATGAAGATAGAAAGATATGTAAGTAATAAGGGTTTCCTATGTAGTAGGTTAGACGAAAATAAATAAATAAATGACACTGACTCAACTGACACAACGCTTACTCCAGTTTAATGTTCAATTTCATTGCACGAAAGGAAAATTCTTACAAATCAAAGTAAGTAAGCTAGATTTAAATTAGCTTCTTGTAACATACCTTAAATGTAGAAAAATTAATAAATTAAATATGAATTCTGCAGAATACTGCAAGAAAAAAAAAATTTGTTGATTTATTTATGTATTATTATTTATATATCATCAAGTATATTGACAATCATTCAATTTGGTATACGTCTAAGCCCTTTTATCCCACAAGGGCTCAAAGGAGCGAAAAAGAAAGAAGCACACATAAAACGAATTCATTTTTTTCTATTATATAAGAAAATTCGTTAACTTGAACTCGTGAAGTATACGTGTACGTAAAATTATTAAAGAATATAGGTACAATGAGACAAGATTTTCGAAAATATCTTCAGGTGGAGTTTATTTCTTCCATTTTGCATTGATAAGAGCTGAAGAAATTAAAATAAAAAAAAGAAACATGTCATCGTAGTACAGTAATTTCCTTCAGGGAATTATGCTAAAGCAATTGAAGGGTGAAATCTCATCTCCTGTCCATTATGAATAGCGCTGAGTCTGGGTGTGACATTTAATTAAATTAGATTGCTGCAAATTTGCCAATACAATAAATTGTTTATTGTCTGCTCAATAAACAACTTACGCCATCTAGATAGAATAGATAATACCTAAATAAAACGAAAGCTTTCCAACGATTGGCGAACGGTGTTTCAGTGGCAGTTCTAACGGAGTTACATTTTTCCCGCGTTCTTCTCCTACTGAGACCCGCTGACATTTCCTCCAGTTAGGTCGATGTTGAGGTTAGGAAATACAACAAAGAAGTAATATGCCTGCCACTTGAAGTGGCACTGTTTGGATTATAGATTATAAACATTGCCAAGGCAGCAATATTGATTTCAACACAGAGCAAATACAACTTGGTCGAAGGACATTAGTGTCAATAACCAATAGCAAACAAATCCCATTTCTGCAGCCCACCGAAAATTTAACATGAGCTGTTTATACTTTAAGATACCCATACACAAAAATAACCTCCCAAGTTCAGAAAACATCTCGCACTTAACTGTGTCATACTTGTGATAAAACAAAAATTCATTCCAAGTAATTTGACGCAAACATTAAGCACAATTACAAGATTGGATAATAACTGAAAAATAAGAGGAAAAAACTACCCTGTAATTTATGTTTTTTAATTGAAATTTAAATAAAACATCTAAATAAGAAATTCATGCGGTAATAAAAAAATATAACCATATTTATAAATGAAATTAATTTGATAAAATTATATAATTAAGGCAATATATACATATTAAAGTCATATTATAACATGACTTTGACGATACCTACGTTTCAAAATTCATAAGATAACATTATATAATTATGTCAATACTTGCATATGGACCTAAATTCTCATTGGTGAATAACTGATGAAGTAAAAATCTATACTTTCTTTTGATGCCTTTATGAGAGAGAGGTATTTTCTCATAAATATTATTTTAATGTAAATCTTATAATCAATTATTTTCTGTATATATAATAATTATACAATGCCGAAATTCGATCTGCAGATCATCCATGATAGTAATTAAGGGGGACAAGAATATAGCAATAAAATACTTTAATATTTTTTTTCAAAAAAATTTAATTTAATGTAGGGATAATGAAGATGTAAAAACGACTAATTTTTTTTTTTGTTATGTTTCTGCTAGAATTTGAGACCTTCTTCAAGGCAACAAGAATCAAGAGAGGAGAGAACTTGAGTTCCGTGGGAGCTTACTTTCGCAAGTCACTTACCCTGAGCAAGCTCCCAGGGTGTCTGTAACTCTCTTATTTTGTAATTCTTGTAGCTTTGAATAAGGACAGACATTCTGAAACAAAGCCACAACAAAAACTGTTTGTTTATTCAAAAATATTTTTAATCGGAAGCTATTGAACGATCCTCGACCACTTAATAAACACAAAGTCTCTATAATTAATTGTTGGATTAACAAATATTTAATTAATTTATTGCACTCAGCTGTTCAAGAGAATGGTGAAAAAGAGGTATTTATCAGTCAACATTGACAGCGCTGAGGAGTGAGCCAATAACAATAATTTTATGAATTTGTTTATTGATAATACCTATTAATAACAATACTATTTTATTTCATAGATTATAATAATAATAACTGTAATAATAACATTTATAATAATAATTAAATATAAGATAATATTTAGGAATGAACGGTAAATAAAATAAATAGAGTAAGAAAAGTTTATTATTTTATTTATCACTGACTAACTCTCAATTATATAATATAAATTGTTGCTATAACACTAATACCAAAACTATTGACACTTATTCAATTTAATCTTCCCCTAACCCTACTCATCCAAAAATCGAAAATTAAAATATCCAACTATTTGTAATTTAAAACATATATAAAAATAAGGGGCCCCCGAAACTCGAAATTCCTTTGTTATGTATTTTTCTTAGTAAAAATATTATAAATTTTACATTTGTTATGTTTCATGATTTGTTATCATGTCACTAATAATTAAGGCATTGACGATTATTCAATTTGTCCTTACTCAGAATATCCCCTCTCCCTCATCCGATTTCAGCAAAAAATGAATTGATTAAATAATTAAATCAAAATAAGGGTACCCACAAAACCCTTATATTTACATCCTTTTATTATATTTTATATAATTAGTTTCAAAAATAATGAATATTAGGTCGATTTTTGAATATGGTATTTCATAAAGCTCACTCTCTCTTGTCAGGATTCAGCCATTGATAAACTCATCCTACCGTTCACAAAATAAATCTATATATTTTATATAACATTATATATATATACATATATAGCGTAGAACCGGCATATTTATACCATCCATAAGATTGATAGTAGATGAATTGTTAAGGAAATACTTCTAAAATCATCACGTCATTAATCCTTCGTTAATTTCTATTTTCTTTGTAGTCATTCTTTCATTTTTCTCCTCTTTTTTTTTATAACATCCAAGTTGTACAAATAAATGATTTCAGGACGACTTATTTAACTTTTAAGAGGTATGAAAATGTCTTGTCGGGTGTGAAATAATTTTTTTAAATAATAATAAAATTATTTTACAGCTGTTTTTGAGACAAATATGTCACTTTGATTTCACCAAATTTGACTCCTGGTTTTTGAAAAGACAAACGTACTACAAATAATACGGCAATTGTTTATATTACAATGATTAGTCTACATTTGAAGTGAATAACTTTAAATAGGATTGTTAGTAAATTAGTTATTTGAAAACACAGAGGTCATACGGAAATGTCCAAATACATAACCTCTTTGGTGCTTGAACTTTCTCTGACGTAGTAAAGTCACTCGACAGAAGTGTCGGATCTCGGCTGGAGGACATGCAATGAGGTATGCGTATGGCGTTTGCTCTAGCTTCCTGAAGCATTGACCCCCCGAGCTACACACACAAACACACAGAGCCGTAGCACGAACAGCGGACGAACGGAACGATTAATCCTCACATTATCGATAAGACGTTAAAGGGGAGAAACAAAGCCAGGATATTAATATAGATAAGTGGGGCGGTTAGGTCAGAAGAGCATTAAGATAACGGCTCACTCTCTGTTCTCAGACAATTGACACACTATCCCAGAGATAATCAGCCTAGATGAGAGAATAATAAAAAGAAAGAAAAAAAAATCAACTTGCACTGTATATTTAAAAGAGGTCCTTTAAAAGACATTTAAACGTTATGATATACATTCTATTTCCCCAGAATCCTGGATAAATTCTAATTCCAGTTCTCCTTCATTTCAATGAGTCCTGAACCCATTTTTACTAGATTTCCATAATTTGTGAATGATCAGGGCTTCGGCAAGGGTGTTAAAAAAATGCCCAAATAAATAATTGTGTATTATTATATTTATAAATACCAACGTTTCGGCTTAGAATTTAAGCCATCATTTGGCATGAAATCATGTACTAAATGGAAGATATAACTAAGTCCATAGAATATAAGAATGAAATTATAATTAAACCACACATATGTAAACTAAAGCTACTTATAATGGATTGCTATTTTTTTATATATATATATATA
>KZ808517.1:66151-81670 GCA_000696205.2 Oncopeltus fasciatus | reverse complement strand
AAAAAAAAAAAAAAAAAAAAAAAAAAAAAAAAAAAAAAAAAAAAAAAAAAAAAAAAAGAATGGATGAACAAAGAAGTAATAAAGAAAAGACAATCAGGAATTTCTTAAAATTGAGTAAATTCCTCAGTGTCGTAGTTGAAAATAATCCAAATTTTCATCTCATGTAACCCCCTACATTAATATATATATATATTGTAATCAAGAACAGGTGGGATAGAGAGTGCAGTGCACACACTTAAAAGTCTCTCTTCACTCCATACTGACGAAGGGCGAGAGATCCCCGAAAATTTTACTTCTTGTGATTTTTTAATTTTGATAAGTGAGTGCACTGCACTCTCTATCCCTCCTGTTCTTGTTTACTACATATCGCAGCCGCGAGTGTTTCATTATATATATATATNCCCTAAGTTCATAATACATCTAATAATCATCTAATAATTATACCTACGGTAAAAAAACTCTCCTTTTAAAATCTTAATACCATGGTTCTTATAAGCGTTAAAATAAAAATGTATGTGAAAACAAAATAGGCTTAAAGACAGCATTAATGTCTAATAACATTTATAACAAATAACGTAATTTGGAATGATAATCAAGAATTTAATTTAAAGGGCCCTTTTATTTTTTAAATGCAGAAACCAAACTCGGTTTTTTAAAAAAATAAGCTTTCCATTGCAAACACTTTCTGTCTCTACATAAGACATTTTGGAGGGGCTTGGAGAGAGACCAAGATAGTCATAATATCTACTTTATTATTTTTTGAGTAGCTAGAGAATTTATCGAACATAATAGGTGTAAAATGTATTTTCTAACATTTACGTTCTATAATATTTTAAAGAAAAATGTTTTATTTTTATCAAAGGAAAATTTAAGAATGTCATTAAGGCAAGTAAAGTTTTTTTTAGTAAAGTTTTTTTACACTTATTATTCTCTTCTACTTAAATTAAATTTCCTCATTCACACTTATCTATATCCATCATTAACAAAATACGGAAAATCATCTTTGATTATTCAGCACCTGTGTGATAGACTTCTTTTAGAATAAGTTTTAGAAGGAACTACAAAAGAGATTTCAACAGAAAACAAATTCCGTTTTTGGGGGGGCTTTTTTTTAGATAAATTTATACTTAAATTATGATATTAAAGAGTTAATTTGAGATAACAATTAAGGATATACTTAGAGAAGACGAATGAGACTGCTTGATTGACCAAAATGTTTGTATTTATATAGAGTACACTTATACTTACTTCTATGTAATTATTTTGCAATATACCTCGTTTGCTTTATCGACAGACCAAGATGTACATCTAACTTAAATGTACAAAATGGGGCAAACATTAATTGACAAATGGAAATATTTGTAAAAACGGAGAGTTTTTTTGACCGTAGATATCATCTTAGAATATTAACTAGTTTTTTATGTTATTTATTGAATTGTTGCAATTGTTAGAATGAGAAAAAACACTTATTTTTTAAGCTTATTTTATGCATTCTTTTTACATTTCCCTTAGTTTTATTTCCTCGGAATTCGCTAAAATAGAATTTAGATTTGTAGCCTTAGTATTGAGGTAAATTAACCTTAGGGGTTAACCTTAGGGATTTTCAAACATGGTGCTACAGGTTCGAATATGGTCTTGGATAGATTTTTATTGAGGCATAATAGCCTACCCAGTGCCATGGGCGTTTGGGCGGTTACCTTTATCAAGCCCTTCCTTCTTGAAACTAAGTGATTGCTGACTGATGTGATGGGAGGTAAAAAAAAATAAAATAAAATAACGAAAATTTTCAGCTGTAAAGAGATAGCTCTTATGATTTTAGTAGTGTACTTTAGTAGTGTATAAATAAATATTCTTGGTTTTTCAAAAGTTATGATTTTCCCTTATACTTAAAACCGAAACAAATTTAAGAAATTTCAACATATTTTTAGTATATATTTATTATTTATATTTTCATCGGGCAAATGTATCATATCAATTTTATAAAAATTATTTTTTTTTGTGGTATTTAATTCCTCGTAAATTTTAACAATTTTAATGCAAAGGAACAAAATAAAAACTCTAAGTATACCAGCCAAGACTCGAACCTGGATCTCACCGGCACGGATAGCAGAAGATCCAGGTTCGAGTCCTGGCTGGGACAATTCGATTTTTTATTTTGTTCCCTTGCACTAAAAATTGTATCATATCAAATTCCCTCCTACCTTTGTTTGATTTGTTTCTGCTCATGAATTTATAAATGAAATTCCATGTGTGAGAAGTACAACTTCCCATGGGTTTACCTAATTCTCTTCCGAAAAACATTTTTCTTCCACATTTCAGTGAAAGAAAAATTTAGAAATTTTTTAGAAACCTGGTTCCTAGCCCAGTCTACCACAGAGATTGGGCTAGGAACCAGGTTTCTATGACGTCACTTATTCCCCGAGTACCTGTTACTCTCGCTGGTAACAAGGTTAGGATGCCACTGTTTGGTTTTGGAGCCATGGAGGATCTTAACCTACTTTCTCCGATTATTGCGTATATCGCTCATATATTCTGTCAGTCAGGAGTGATCCGGGCTTGAGGAGAATGCCCTTAGCCAGAACAACCCTAAAACTGTAAGAACCCCATTATTTTACTTTGTGGAAAATTTATGTTTTGTTTTTTTTCTACAGAAAAAATGGTCGGGATTAAATAAAAGAGTTTGAAATCTGATTAAATAAAAATTTAATTTAATTTCTCCAACTGATAACAATCTAATCAAGGCAATAAAACATATTTTTATTACTGTAGCTTTATTTATCAGTGAACCACAGGTGAAAGGGCAATGTCAAAAGATAATTATAATTAAATTTAAAAAGAGCATGCTAAATAATACATAAATGAAAAAAAATACCTCTCTAAAAATATTATAGAAATTTAAAAGAAATAAGTGAAGCCCTAGCGGATTGCTATTGATCTGAGCTTCTAATTATTTTTCTAGTGAAGGGATTTAAAACTTTTTCTTAAAAAAATAATTCATCTACTAAATAAGTAGAGCTCTCCAATATTATATAACTATACTGTTCTTTATTTTATTTGAAACTTTTAGCAGCAAATTACTTATAGGTAAATCAATCTATTCACATTATTATAAATATGTTCGAGCTCTAGTGTCCACATTTTTAAAAATATTAAAACCAAATTCAAGTATTTAATCTAATTTTTGCAATCTTTTCAATGATTTCGTTAATATATGAAATCAGACAAAGGAAAGGAGGGAAGCTTAGAGAATACCAAAATTTAAAATCTTAATTATTCGATGATTTTAGTTGGTGTTCGGTCAAGGTAGATCCAAAAAAAAAAAAATACAAATGTAAAAAAAGTGTATTTTTTTAAAAGATTTTCTGCCAACGTTTCGGCTTAGATTGTAAGCCATCTTCAGGGCTGGCTGTCATGAAGACGAGAGAGGATGTCCTTTCCCTAAGTTCATAATACATCTAATAATCATCTAATAATTATACCTACGGTAAAAAAACTCTCCTTTTAAAATCTTAATACCATGGTTCTTATAAGCGTTAAAATAAAAATGTATGTGAAAACAAAATAGGCTTAAAGACAGCATTAATGTCTAATAACATTTATAACAAATAACGTAATTTGGAATGATAATCAAGAATTTAATTTAAAGGGCCCTTTTATTTTTTAAATGCAGAAACCAAACTCGGTTTTTTAAAAAAATAAGCTTTCCATTGCAAACACTTTCTGTCTCTACATAAGACATTTTGGAGGGGCTTGGAGAGAGACCAAGATAGTCATAATATCTACTTTATTATTTTTTGAGTAGCTAGAGAATTTATCGAACATAATAGGTGTAAAATGTATTTTCTAACATTTACGTTCTATAATATTTTAAAGAAAAATGTTTTATTTTTATCAAAGGAAAATTTAAGAATGTCATTAAGGCAAGTAAAGTTTTTTTTAGTAAAGTTTTTTTACACTTATTATTCTCTTCTACTTAAATTAAATTTCCTCATTCACACTTATCTATATCCATCATTAACAAAATACGGAAAATCATCTTTGATTATTCAGCACCTGTGTGATAGACTTCTTTTAGAATAAGTTTTAGAAGGAACTACAAAAGAGATTTCAACAGAAAACAAATTCCGTTTTTGGGGGGGCTTTTTTTTAGATAAATTTATACTTAAATTATGATATTAAAGAGTTAATTTGAGATAACAATTAAGGATATACTTAGAGAAGACGAATGAGACTGCTTGATTGACCAAAATGTTTGTATTTATATATAGTACACTTTTTTTTCTTCTATGTAATTATTTTGCAATATACCTCGTTTGCTTTATCGACAGACCAAGATGTACATCTAACTTAAATGTACAAAATGGGGCAAACATTAATTGACAAATGGAAATATTTGTAAAAACGGAGAGTTTTTTGACCGTAGATATTATTCTTAGATGATTTTAGTTGGGGTTCGGTCAAGGTAGATCCTTTTTTTTAAGAGGTTGTTGTCTGCATGTTTTTAAATTCTCTTACGTAGCTTTCATACTTTTGATATCACATTACATTATGGTAATTCTATATTATAATATTGTCAATTATTATCGTATTCTCATGACATTGTATTTCTACAGCCCTAAAGATGGCTTATAATGTAAGCCGAAACGTTGGCAGATAACCTTTTTAAAAAATACACTTTGACTTTTTTTGACTTATATTTTTTTTTATCTACCTTGACCCGAACTAAAATCATCTAAGGAAATATTTGTATTTCGACCGCTTCCAAGATAAACACCTCATAAATTATTTATTCATAAGAGACAGCTAGGTAAATATAAGAAGGGAACGAGAGTAGCTAAAAGTGCGTAATGAGTCCAATGGGGTGGGCAGACTAAAACAAAGGAAGGCCTCAATTGCTCCCATTACTGTCACTTGTCCTGACTAGTTTATTGTGAGACCCCCCCCCCCTCACCATACCAACTCCTGACTGAAATCCACGCCCTACCAAAATAATGGAGTTCGTCTTTGTTTTTGTTTTTTTTTTTTTTAAAGGAAATTCGTATCTTGCCATACATTTTGATATATGCGAATATGTACACACACACATACATACATAAATTCTTTTGTTACTGTTAATAGCGGAAATCGGTCAAAGTAGACGGGACAATATCTCCATCATTGCTAGACCCACAAATAAAATAAAAAAAACAAGACAATATAGAGCATAATTGTGGTAAAATAATATCAATAACATAAAAATAACAGTTTTAATGTTATAAAAAATAAACAATTTTTAGTGCAAGGGAACAGAATAAAAAATCTAACTGTCCCAGCCAGGACACGAACCTGGATCCCCTGCTATCCGGGCCGGTGCTAGAATAAAAAATCTAACTGTCCCAGCCAGGACACGAACCTGGATCTCCTGCTATCCGGACCGGTGCATTTACGCGACCAAGACAAGTCTGATAAGTTATTAAATTCCCCGTACTTGTGTCGAGAGTCTAACCTTCAGGGCCGACGAATATATCGTTTTATACTCGGAGGAGCTGACATTGTCAAGCTGTTTAAATGACTCTCGTTATTTACTTTAAAATTTAAATTTTGTAAATAAGGAAAATTTTAAATTTTTAGTGCAAGGGACTGTTCTTAGACTCTCGATATATATATTCGGCTATTTGTTAGACAGTTGTTTTTTTATGTTTTTATTTTTCTCTTTTTAAATACTGATTTTCGCTTATTGAATCCCACTTAATTTTATGCAAAAAATGCAATTTAATAGAATAAAAAAATCTTGCTACCACACTAAGAATGTTTTGACCGGAAAGCAATAGACGCGGGTTCGAGTCCCGACTGAGGTAGTAAGATTTTTTTTATTTTATTCCCTTGCATTTCTTGAATTAAATTAACGTGGGATTAAATACCACAACTTAAACCATATGTGATTGTAACATATTTTTGGTATCATTATACTTTGAATCGAAAAAAATCTGACAAGGAAACATCTTCATTAGCTAAATTGCCATGCAATTAATTAATAAACGACCCAAATATTGTCTTACGCCGCTCACTATTAGAAATAATATTTAGATATTGATATAATCAATAAAAACTGTTAGCAATTTTTATTTCAAGGAAACAGAATAAAAAATCTAACTGTCCCAGCCAGGACTCGAACCTGGATCTCCTGCTATCCGGGCCGGTGCATTTTCCATTTATGCTACCGAGTGCCACTAGTGTCACTCTTAGGGGAATTTCATAACTTATCAGACTTGTCTCGGTAGCATAAATGGTAAATACACAGGCCTGGAAAGCAGGAGATCCAGGTTCGTGTCATGGCTGGGACAGTTAAAATCTATTAGGTTTAATAATTTTTTTAAATAGTTTAATGCTAGTTTATATCTGAAGGAGAAGAGTTATTTGCCGTAGCACTGCTGCTGGGGAGGACTGTTATGTAAGCGAATGCGCTTATATATTACAGTGAAGGGTGTAGGGGTGGCCTCCCTGTATCGAAAAGTGCTATATTTACGAGAATTTCTCGCCTGAAAACTAGTTAGGTATGGAATGACCCCCCCATATTTCTGGTCGTCCTCAGACTTGGGGATATTGCCGCTAGAACCCCCCACCCCTATCCCGGGTGGAGGAGAGACAGCCTGTCATATCCCCCCCCCCACCCCCCGACATTCCGTGACCTGGGGACCGCAACCCCCCCACCCCGAGGAAATTATAAGCCCAGCGCTCTCCCTGGCTCTCTACAACCAGCGCGCGTGCCACTAAACAGTAAATTAGTTAAAAAGGTAAATATAATTCTAAATAAAAGTTATAACAAGCTGAAATATATATTTATATTTTCAAATGGAGAGTTTTTGACCGTAAACATTATTACCATATTAGATGATTTCATTTGGGGTTCGGTCAAGGTAGATCCAAAAATACAAATTTGACAAAATTTGGACATTTTGACAAAATACCTTGACCAAACCCCAACTGAAACCATCTAATAATAAGATTTATATTTTGTTAATCTTAAAATAACTAACTTTACATCTTCGATACATTTTAGCTTTAAAAGCTACTTTCATGAAAATTGTCATGCACTTCATTTATTAATTTCTTTTGAGTAAGGAAATGTTAGCCCTTTAAATAAGTTACTCATATTTTTTTGCGGTAACCAATATAGACCTATTAATTCTATTAAAATACTACAAATAACTATAGAGTTCAACGATACAGATTTGTTATTTTAATAAGTGTGATACAACTTAAAACGATAAGAAACTGTTAATTCTACAAATCTGTTACAAATAACATTTGCTGTCAACAATATGGAGTGGTTACTTTTCTAAATATTCTACTCTTAGTTGAAGTGTTCTACAATACAGATCTGTTATTTCTAAAAGAATGATACTCGTTATGATCGTTGGGGTTAAATATAAGGGATTGTTATATATATATATATATGTAACTCATAACCTTTTCAGCCAACGATAAGGAACTGTTAATTCTACAAATCTGTCACAAATAACATTTGCTGTCAACAATATGGAGCTGTTACTTTTCAAAATATTCTACTATTAACTTTAGTGTTCTACAATACGGATCTGTTATTTCTAAAAGAATGATACTCGTTGTGATCGTTGTGGTCAAAGATAAGGAACTGTTACTTATATATATTTATGTATATATATATGTGTGTGTGTGTGTGTGTGTAACTCACAACTTTTCCTGCCAACGATAAGGAACTGTTATTTCTATAAATATGTTACACATAACGTTATATTACTGATATGGACGACAATAATTGACACGACTTTCCTGTAGCAGAATGCAGTGAAAGTCGTGTCAATTATTGTGATGTAAAATACTATCTGGAATTTCATAAAAATCTCCACTATAACATCCCCTAAATATAATATAGGACTGCTAAGGTATTGCTAAGGACTGCTAAGGATTGCTAAGGATTGCTAAGGATTGCTAAGGGACTGGTAAGGGACATAGATTATATATATNTTCAAAGATGATTTTAGTTGGGATATATATATAATGTATGTAATAGATAATAAGATTTATTTTGCATAAAGGGGAAGGATATACATGGAAGGAGATCGAATAATAAACATTATAAGAAAAGTACTTACAATTTCCATATTTTACAATTATACTACATATTTATACATGAATTAAATGTATAGATTCCTCCCATCATTATTATTATTTGACATAATAAAGGTATATTTTTTTATTAAGAGATAGACATACAAACTTTTTTAAATAATTTTTTTTCTTCTCTCATTTTGGTTGAAAAATGAATATTATATTACATACATCTATGTACATTATTCTGGGAATATTGTTGACTATATATTTCATGTTATAAAACATACATATATATAAGAAATATTCATTTTCTTTTCACCTTATTTATACTTTTATTATTATTATAATATCAATATCAGACTAATAAGAGAGGGAATTACCTGAAACGTCTAGTTGGAGTACGAAAAGTCTTTCAGCTTTAACGAGTGTAATATTTAGTTTTGAGCAATGAAACTAATTATAACTTTTAGAATTATTTTATTAAAAAAATACAGATATGTTTATTTATAAAAAATTTTTTCAGTAATAGAGGAAGATCAATTGCAACAGGAATTTCATATAATAAAATTCATCATCTGTAATACTGAGGTAATTCGCCTAGCTTACATTTTACAAAACATTTTTATTATAGCTTACTTATGGTAAAGCATAAGTAGGGCGAATGAAAATTATGAAACTTTATAGAGCTCATTAAAACTGTGCCCCTGCAAATATTCTTTAAGATTTTTATTTATTTATTTATTTTTCTTTTCATCCTTCCTTTCTACCACTTCGGGTCCTGGAGGGAGGGGATATCTTCAGGTAGTCAGCATTGGCGATGGATGTTTCAATCCTGGATAAATGCCCACCTAGAACGAGGCTCGAACCCGAAGCCTGGATCCCTCGGAACCCATTCTAAGGTTTCACGGCCATCACAAAAGGGTCGAAGAACTCTCAGATGTATTGATCGAGCTGCGTCAAAGTCGTAGAAAATAGTCAGTCTGTGCGTATTATTCAAAAGGCTGTGAGGCAATCGATAGTGTCAATAGCCAATAGCAGCATTTCACCGAAGCTTCTATCGATAGCTGAATAATGACTGATTTTATTTTGTTATAATAATGTAGCCAATTAAAATAGACCGAGTAACTAGACATTATATGGAAGAAAGATAATTTCCTGAAAAAAAAAAAAAATGTTTCTCACATAGGTACAACATGGACTGAGATAATCCCTCAGCAACTTATTTAATGTATAATTAAATGTTTTTTGTTGGTGTTCGGTCAAGGTTAATCCAAAAAAATACAGTTTTAAAAATGTGTATCTTTTATTATCTGCCGACGTTTCGGCTTACATTGCAAGCCATCTTCAGGGCATTCATAAAGGCGAGAGGCGGGAGGTCGTGCCACCTGGATCAAATTTTCATGACAGTTTTATTAGATCATGAACATGTGATCCAGATGGCACGACATCGCCTCTCGCCTTCATAATAGCCCTGAAGAAACAACGGTAGATAATAAAAATACACATTTTATTTACCATTTCATCTTCCGGGTTGGACCGAGTCAAATTGTTCTTTTTTGCCGAGCTTTCGCACATCATGTGATGGCTTCTTCAGGGCTGAAAAGAGAATTCTCTTTTCAGCCCTGAAGAAGCCATCACATGATGTGCGAAAGCTCGGCAAAAAAGAACAATTTGACTCGGTCCAACCCGGAAGATGAAATGGTAAATACATCTGACGACCGACGAAGCCTACGTGAACAATACACATTTTTTTAAATTGTATTTTTTTTATCCATCTTGACCGAACTCCAACAAAATGTATGTTCGAATAATCTTTATAGTCAAAAACTCTTCATTTGAACTTTTTTAATGAATAATAGCATTGGAAAATTCGATGTCCTCAAAATACATCTTTCAATAATATACAAACTTTGTACAATTATGCTTTTCTTAAATAAATATTACGCTCAATTCATTAGGGGGGGGGGGGAATTGTTTACTCAAAATCCGGCGCTTACTCGCTAGATTTCGCTCATTAACAAAATAAGCCATTATAATTTACCAAATAATATATTTCTTTAAGAAAAATAACTAATTGTGTTTTATATAAACCTAAAATTAATTATTCAAAATTTGACCTTGTGTTTTCTACTTCTCTTGACAATTCGCCTTCCATCAAAAAACATAAGTTCATTTTAAAATATTACGCCCGCTAGTTTCAAAAAAAGTTTTTTTAAAAACATTTGACATTTTGGCAAATCCTCATTTTCGTTGATAAAGAACTAGCCTTTCGTTTTACACTTAAGAGCTACTAAATGAATTTCATTAAAATATTTATTTTATTTATTTATTTATTTAGAATAATTTGCTTTCAGGGCACTGCCCCATACAAATGGAGTGCATGCTTATCAGTTTATAAATACTATCATAAGTATTTACCACATAACTTAGTGAATTATAAGAGTATTATTCATAATTATAAAATCACAAATCCTAAAATAAAATGCGATTATTATTATGTGACAGACATTATGAATGAACAAATTACGTTACAAAAAATCTTTAAAGAAATATTTTCATTGGTTAAAAATGAATTTCATTAAAATAAATTAAAAACTGTAGCTTCTGTGGGGAAAAGTTGACAAACACACATGATTTCAGTTTTTGCAAGTTGCTTTCAAGTGTAAGTACATATATCATAAAAATATAATTTTTGGAATTTTCTACCAAATAGGTAAGTTCGGAGAAAATATTTAAAACAATTGAAAAACAATAATATGTCGAGAGCAACCTATATATTTATATACCTTCAAGGTTCGCTAAAATCAGAATAATTTAACGGCAACTTTAGTTTTTTCAGGTAATTTTATAATTCTAGAGTTGATTTTTGAAAAGTATATAACTTAGGTCAAATACCAATTCCAAAGGCAGACACCGAAAGAAGATACCATGGCCCATATAATTTAAGAAAAACAGATGAGATCACAACAACAAAAAAAAAAGGCACAACGAGACACAAAAAACAGAAAAACAATTAATAACCTGTCACTCTTAGATTACAAATTGTTTTTCCTAAATTATTTTATTACTGAATTATAATAATTTCTGCTGTCTTTTATTTTTTATCTGAGTTTGGATTATAGGTCATTTAAAAGATTGACGGAATGGTAAAGTATAGCTTTCATAACAAAGTTTGTTTAACAAATCATCTTATTTACAAGTAAAATANTTTTTTTTTTGGTTTTTATTAATAGCGGGTCATCCTTTGGTCATTAGAGCCAGGGATATTTTATAGAAGTGGGAAGATATTTTCAAGAAGAAGAATTTCTTAGGCATGGTGAGGTGTGATGTATTGTTAATTCGAATAGTTATTATGCGAATGTAGATAGTAAAGACAGATTGGATTTGTCAATACCCGTAAGATGAATGAAACAATTAATAACTATTAATAATAAGAATGACAATAAATTAATATTGAAAGACTAACAATAATAGGAGTTCAAATAATTATAAAAATTGATGCCACATTAGTGAATCACTCCATTTCACGAAGCCCCATTATAGTCTTATGACGTCATATATATTGATGCTTATCAGAACAGATGACTGCCTAGAATAATATTTCAATAATAAAATTCAATTTTCTCCCTGGTTTATTTTATTTCTAGCCATCANTGTCGTTGAGGATATCTATATATATATATATATATATACATTATTGATTAAAATAGCTATCTACACCGAACCACATTGTACCAATAACAGATGGTGAGATTAATTTCATAATTTAAACCATAACCTACAAATTTTTACAATCTCCAAAGTAGGATCGGTGAGGATAAGTTACAATTTTCCGAAAATGGGGTCATTGTGCCAACATGAAAAGCTAAGGGAAATCTACCGAAAGGTAATAGTTGGAAATGTTGGAAAGCCATGTGAGTGCTCACAACAGATTTTTTATATTCAGACACACACGGATCGGTGGGGAGGGGGAAGAAAGGCAATTACGCTGAGAGCCTCTTGAGGAACACCACATAAATTCAGATTGAGACTCGTTGAAAGACCCTCTTCAAGAATATACGTGGACGCAGCTTGCCTCGAAGGGCCGCTGAATCTTTTATAAGGCCCTTCTCTTTTAACTTTCATGAGGGACGGCCCTAGGGGTCATTCATTCAGGGGTGGTGAATGACAGGCAAACACAACTTCCATTCATTTCGCGAACGACTCGGGCGAACGACTCGACAGGACATTAGAACGAGTGAACAAATCTTTTGCACTATGAATGATTCTTCGCGATGAGTCTTTTAGTTCATTTCCCTCTAAAGTATCAAGCTCTTCAAGCATTTGCCGACCGAAGCAAAACAATTTTTTTTCTGTTTTCAGTAGGTAAGTTTCTCGTATTCGTTCCTATTTAATTAAAATACAAGCAAAATTTATTTATGAAAAAAGTCTATGGAGCAGGAACTGAATAATCCAAACAGATTTCTTAAGTTTTGCTTAAGTTTGTTACAAATAAGAGTAAATAACGAAGCATGTATCTGTATGAAAGTCTGTGGGGCCAATGAGCGAAATATGAGATACAGGCTGGCTATAAGCTGGCCGGGGAGGAAGAATGAGGTTCGATCCATATTTATATATCAAATTCATGTAAAGCTTTTTATATAAGTCCTATAGAACATAAACTTTAGAAAATGACATTTAAGCTCATTATGCTCTACATGATTTTACTTAACTCGAAATAATTACACATTTATTAAGGATTATAAATTTGGTCTCTTACTACACAACCAATTGGAACCAAAAATGCTTTATTTTATGATTTTTGTAATGACAATCCTAAATCCTGAATTTGTTTTCAATATATAAGCCTATAGTACATTTTAAATTATATTCTTACACGATAACGGTAAAAATGTAAAATAAAAATATTGTTAAGATTAAATATTACACATATTTATATATCTATGTGTTATATTTAAATATCTGTAAAAAATAACAATTATATTGATGATTTGGACTTTCACTAACCCCTTCCCCCCTTCAATCAATTTTAGAGATTAACCAATTCATCTAACGCTTTAAAAAATAATAGATATACCAATGTTTTAGAGGTCTGAGTTTAATATGCAGCCATATTTATAGCTTTTATTGAAGCTTAGTAGGATCGTTAGAAATCAGTTGAAATTTTTTGTAAGTCCCTTCAGAATGGCAAGTGAAATACTTATTTTTAACGGGGAATTGTTAAAAAAGAACCAGAACCTCATACATATAATTTATAAACTCGCTCAAATTTATTTATCTGTACATTTATAGAGTATAATTTATTTATTGCTTAATTTTAATGAGCCTATATACTTCTTCTTTCTTCTCACTTCCAGGTTTTTAAAAACATGGAATATTGAAATATGATGTCTAATTAAAAATATTAGTTTTAATGTGGTATTTAATCCCACGCAAATTTTAAAAGATTAATGCGAGGGAAGAGAATAAAAAATCTGTCTGTCCCAGAGACCACGAGAAAAAGATAGATTTTTTATTCTATTCCCTCGCATAAAAAGTTTATGATGTCTGATGCTCTTAAGACGTAATGTCTTATTTTTGCTCGATTGTTCTACTGTTAGACTAACTTTTCCAACAGCTGAAATATAAAAAGGAGAAGGGTTAGTTTAAATGAGGACCAAATTTAAAAATTCATTATTATTATTAAAAAAACAATTAGAAGTACTTAGAAATACTGCCCTTTCCGGGTAGTATAGAAGTGCTTTTAAATTTTATTTATTTGATCATCAACTAAACTAAGAGGTATGTAAAATCTGTTTAATTGATGCAACATATGTGAAGCGGTCTTTTCAAATAATTTTTATAAATATAATAATTGATTTCGTATTGGACTGAGCGGCCATGGAATCCCACCAGTGGGCGCTGGATTGGTGTCGGAATCGAGACGACTTTCAAATCTGAAGAGGAAGGTACTGGTGCAATGACTTGGGAAATGAGGTAGGTTACAACCCCGTGTGGGTAGCCACGTGGGTGTAGCGGCCATTTCGCCTCTCTCCCATCGAACTGCTCTCGATAATTATTGGGAAATCCAGACCGCGAAGGAGGTGATTGTGAGACCACAGGGGAAGAGTCGAGGAAGATCCGGATGAGAACATGGCAAGAGGAACCGAATGTAGGAGATTTCTGGACAGGAATTTCTTGTAAAAGGAATAAGTCCAAAGGAGAGAAGAGAAGAAATTGAAATATTTCGTCATTCAGGAATTCCAAGTCTAAGCAGATTTTACTAAAGATGGACAGGGTTCGAATTAGGATCAGGTTATAGGGCGATCAACATCATGGCTATTACGCCCTGACTGTTGGGGTTTATCTAGGGTTAAATCTGTTATCCATAATTTTAAATGTTTTTCGTTTTTTATTGCTTGTTTACATTACGTTATATAGTACTTGGTGTACAATAAGTTATATTCGTACACACAGACATACACAAAATCTAAAGATGGACATAAATAAGAATAAATTTCTTGGTAATACACATTGAAGACAGCAAAAAGTGTAAGGGGGAACAATCATGAGGTCAGTTTGGGATGTAAGAGTACGGAAAGCACTCAACCTTCGTAGTTACATTCAGAAATATCTACCATTTTAATTAATGTACTAGATAATATTAAAATTACTTAAAGCTAAGATGATTTTAGTTGGGGTTCGGTCAAGGTAGATCCAAAAAACACAAATTTGAAAAATGTATTTTTTAATAAAGGATTATCTGCCAACGTTTCGGCTTACATTGTAAGCCATCTTCAGGGCTATCATAAAGATGAGAGAGGACGTCCTGTCCCTAAGTTCACATTTCCATGACTTGAGTAGCCGAAACGTTGGCAGATAATCCTTTATTAAAAAATACATTTTTCAAATTTGTGTTTTTTGGATCTACCTTGACCGAACCCCAACTAATCATCTTAGAATAATATCTACGGTCAACAAACTCTCCTTTTGAACATTACTTAAAACTGTATCCGCAGACAGTACAAGCAGAATATCAATAAAATCCTATTTTAACATTCCAGTCCGGCAAGCAGAAGATCCGGGTTCGAGCCCCGACTGAGGCAGTAAGATTTTTTTTATTCTATTCCCTTATTGTATACCCATTCTACAAGGTTCTTGCAGTGTGGAATATATATTTATATATACCTTAATAAGAAATTTCCTAAACATCCAGTAAAATATAAATGTTAAAAAATTAATTACTATATACTCATTAGGTAATATTTTTATCTTATAATGCTAAGAGATTTCTTCCTTTAACTAACCACTCCTACTCTAACGCATTTAGCCAAAATTTATGATGATAAGATAACAATGACAATAAAATAAAAGCCGGGAGAAGTAAGCTTTGGAGAACAAAGTAGTTTTTTTAATCTTCCTGTAG
Organism: Oncopeltus fasciatus; assembly: GCA_000696205.2. Lineage (NCBI taxonomy): Eukaryota > Metazoa > Arthropoda > Insecta > Hemiptera > Lygaeidae > Oncopeltus > Oncopeltus fasciatus. The sequence continues at coordinate 66,192 of KZ808517.1, read as the reverse complement.
ATTACTTAAGATATATAATATAAAATATAAATAAATATATG
>KZ808517.1:10159-22339 GCA_000696205.2 Oncopeltus fasciatus | reverse complement strand
ATTCTCTTTTCAGCCCTGAAGAAGCCATCACATGATGTGCGAAAGCTCGGCAAATAACAACAATTTGACTCGGTCCAACCCGGAAGATGAAATGGTAAATATATATATACATATTTTTTCCTAAATATGATCTTTAAAGAATTTCAAAAGTCTTATCATGTCACTGACGTGAATAGTTTGATTTTCTTAAAGGAAACTTAAGAGTGTGTTATGAATCCAAACAACAAAAATATTCCCCAGCAGGATATTCTGTCCTCTGGTGGTTAGAATGGTCACATGCAAGTCTCAAGGCCGCGAGTTAGATACTGGGAAGGGTTTAGATGGGGGGAGGGGAGGTAATTTTGCAATTTTTTTAAAGGGGGGGAATAAGATCCCTAACCACCGTGCCGCCTTTCGGCCCACAGCTGTTGTAATGCAAGATATTCGCCAACGATCCCTTCTCATACTACTTTAAGACTGGCTAAATTAAGAACTCCCTTAGTAGAATCATGGTGGTTATCTGTAAAAGTGATAATATGACCCAAAACTGAGACCATATATATATATACTCACTCTAAAATCCAAAATAGTTTTAAGAAAAAAGAAAGAAAATTATAATACTTGTATATATANCTCAACCAATACCTGGAATAATGGACTGACCCTCATAACTCGCACATGCGACAGACCTGATCGCCGACAAAAGTGACCCCTACAGCTACCTGACACAACTAACACATAGAAAAACACAGTTGAATACGGACCGTGACAGTGAACGTATGTATTCGGCCAGAAGATGGACAGTGTCCGAAAGCGCTCGCCAACGGGAGATGTACAGAAACCAATGAAGACGGAGAATATAAGGTATGAGAGTAAGCCACTATTTGTAGAATCACTGTAGTCCCTACAGCAATTCAAACAAAACATAAAAGAATTCCTTTCCCTCCCGAAAAGAAAACAAAAATAACTATTGCTGAGCTACCAATCCAAGAAAGGGCAAAAAAAAAAATCAGGAAGGTTGTGGAAGTAGTTGCTCAAACTTTAAAACTTCTTAAATATCTTCTACAAAAAACGTTATATAATTAAATTTTACACCAGATATGCTATACAAGAAACTAATTATAAAAAATATATTATGATTATACATTTTGGTCTTCCACATTTTCACCCCCATTCGATATCTGACAAAATGAATTTATTAAACAATTTGAAATCGAAAGCCTGAATAGGCTTTATATAAAATATGTTATATTTTTTAAAAGAGAGGCCACCATCCCCTCATAGTTAATTTTAATCTTAAATAAAGTCTTAAATAATGTCTAAAAAGATATTTTAGAATATATAATAATAAGTGAGAAAATTAAATTTTTAAACCTAACTTTTTTTTAAAAACTATAATAATAAATAAAATACGACATTTAAATTGTTATCTTCCACTGAAACCTTTTCTTTTAGTCCAACAGTTATCATTATACAAAGATATGAAAAAAATAGTATTCTCGAACATTTATAAAAAATAAAACAATGAGGAAGTAATACTATTTCATATATTAAGATGATTTTAGTTGGGGTTCGGTCAAGGTAGATCCAAAAAACACAAATTTAAAAAATGTATTTTTTAAATTTATGTTTTTAGGATCTACCTTGACCGAACCCCAACTAAAATCATCTTAGAACAATATCTACGGTCAACTAACTCTCCTTTTGAACTATTTCATATTATTATATTATATAGATATTTGTCTAATTTACTTTCTTTATTATAAAAATTTTGAGAGCACGTAGACACAAACACACACACATGATGCTAGGAAATTGGTAGGAGCACTTTATCGACGGACTCTTCCTTACCAGAATGAAGTAGGTGATAAGGGGGGTTAGGAGTGCGGAATGGCGTACGAGATGGATTACGCCCTCTACTGGACAAATCTCCAGGAACTTCCAGCCCCAAGTGGGCTGCAGGGGGTTGTTGTGAGATGCCAGCCACTCTCCCATGAAGCTAACTCAAATCCAGTAAGACATTTTAGTTTCCTTTTCTAAAGTTCTGGAGGAATCCACGTGCCCACAAGATGGAGTCACAGAGGAAAAAGTATTCGATTGTATTTATATATAAATTACTTCATATTGTTCTTAAGTACATTCACTGAGAAGGAAGACTGGTCCAGGTTGCTATGGCAACGGAGCAGTTACCACTTATGGTTAAGCAAAGCAGACTTAACCACTTCAAAACGGGATACAGTAATTTTTTAAGTAGTATTGACTTTGATAATTTATATGATAAAGAACATTATTGATTAGTATTTTAAAAAAATATACATTATATATAGACAAATTGAATAAATAGTGCTATTTATGCAAAATAACACATATAAGAGGAGGGATTGGTCATGGATTCGATCTTGGAATTTGAAGAAATAAAAACAAATTTTTAAACCGAAAATGTTTTTATTGTTGTTCAATTCAACGGGCTGAATTTTAGCATTCTTCTGGGCAAAGGTAGGGATATGTGTGAGATATAACTAAATTACGATTTTAGTTATAAATTATAATACTATTTCTGTTTCATATGGTAATGAAGTAAATAATTAAAAAGCATATACATATATATAATAAACCTTAATGTTGAACGCTCATTTGAAATGTAGCTCTCAAATGAGCGTTCAACATTTCATCGAGGAATGCCCATATTACACTAATCTATTTATTTGCAAAAACTTCCCAAGACAACTGACGGCATCCCTGGCAAACCATAAATCCAATGTAGGCAAACATCCAATGTGCATTTTAAGAGAAACAGGCATATATGAAAAAATTTAATTAACCCAACAGTCAGGGCGTAATAACCATGATGTTGATCGCCCTATAACCTGATCCTAATCCTATTCCTAATAAACCTTAATGTATCTGGCACCGAAACTGATATCCATACGCGTTTCGGAATAAAAATTTTATATTGGCGTAATACATAAAAGATAGGTTACAGTTATCTAGCCAACTTAGGTTGTCCTATGTATATATATATATAGATAGATAGATAGATAGATAGAAAGAAAGAAAATTAAGCACTTGAGGCTGCGATATGTAGCAATCAAGAACAGGTAGGATACAGAGTGTAGTGCACACACAAAAAGAAGAAGTCACAAGAAGTAAAATTTTCGGGGATCTCTCGCCCTTCGTCGGTGAGGAGTGGTCACTCCCTGACATTTAAATCACACAAGACACTAAAGTAAATTTTTACTTCAACTCTACCCCAAAAGATTAAGCCATAAAACTGAGACTCGCGGCATATACTTACTTAGTGTTAATCGTCTTTGATTATTTTGTTTCTTTAATATATGTGTAGCTTAATTTTCATTTTACAGTGTTTTTTAATTTAAATTTTGATCCAAAATTACTCATAAAATTTAGTAGTTTTGATCAGTAAAAGTTTACAGTTTTTTATAGTAATATCTTACAGTGTAAGTTCATCGCTTTTTATTTTAAAATGTATATTGTATTTTGGAAGAATTTAATAACTGTTTAAAGAAGTAAATTGTATACCAACAGTTTATTAAAAGCTCCAAATGCGTTAATTATATTAATGATTCATTTTTCATTTTTTTAAATTTAAAAAAAACAGGCAGGCACACACATATATACGTTTATATGTGCTCTATCTGTGTCTTTAAAAAATACTAACATCGGCTCTTACAACTTTTTTATCACTGCCACAGGCATGGCACGAATGAGAGAGAAATAAACAATGCTCACCGCAGAAAAGCACTAAGAAGAAAATTCATTCTCACAGAGACCATCTAACGGAAATGTTGGCTTACAGTAAACGTTGTCACTAGTGCAAAAGCTCCCAGCAAACCACATAAGAGGAGAGATGCCCAAGTGCTATTGTACTAAAGATGACGTTCTGGAACAGCTGGAAGAAAAGTAACAGCACTATAGTGTGGCTTTACGCTGCCCCAGATGTTTAAAAAAATAAATTAACAAAAATATGGCAAACTCGACGATAATAATTAGAAGAATAAAAAAGAAAAAGTAGAGAACAGATTTTTAACACTGAACTAGAATTATTTTATAGTAAATAGTTTAAAATAAGTCCGAATCCATTCAATCAAGTCCCGCTCAAAGTGTCAAAACAACAATGGAGTCCTTCTGGCGGATTTTAAAATCCTGCATGGCATTTAAAATCCGAGGAGAGGAGGTACATTCAACGCCTGTTACGGGGAGAGAGTGAAGTACTTGAAGAACACACTTCTAACAAATGTCTCGAAGGGAATCCACGGCCCCTGGTCGTTGAAGAAGTCTAGGCAATCATCTCAAGAGCAATAAAACCCCAGGAATAACATCATCATTCAGGCTAGGAGCGAGTAAGAACTCTTCAAAATACCATAATAACAATGTGAGCTGAAAAGGGTATGTTTGAGAAATGAAAGAAGGCCTTAATATGCCCTGAAAACAAGAAGGGAGATACATTAGATAATTATACAGCAATGTATCTCCTCCCATCGGCCTACAAATTATTATCAAATATAATCTTTCGGCGTCTCCTCTCACCCAGCGGAAAATCATACAGTAATCGCGTGAAATCAAAAACATATCAAATGATCTTTCTTTGTTGAGTTTTGAAAAAAAAAAAAATAGAAGAATATGGATTCATATCACGTCATCTGTTTGTTTATTTTGGGTCCGCCTATGATAGCAATGATCGGAATATACTGTAAAAAGCCCTTATTTTATTTTAATTTGCCCTTAAACATATTCGCCTGGGCAGGATGAACACAATGGACATTATATGCTTTGTTGAATTCCAAATAAAGTTTGCATTGGGGGTGCGTTTATCATAAGAGAACGGAGTGAGACAAGGAGATGCTTTGGTATGCCTCCTCTTTTATTTCTACATTGATAAAATAATCAGATAATCAGCAATTCAGACTACAGACACTTAGAAAAGGGATTTCAAGGAAGATAATTAGTAGAAGGGAAGCGTTGACCATTTTCAAGTAGGTGTCATATTATTTTATAGTTGTATGTAATAGAGGTATAGTTTAGAGGAATAACTTTGAGCCTATAACTGTGAGTGTTGATTAAAGTCCTGTTGTTTGTCTGTCTCTTAAAACTGTATAATAGATCACTTAGCGTGTCATCCTCGCGAAGGAGAGAATGCTAATCTTCTTTGTATCATTCCAATTTTAGTGCACCGCCGAAGTGGCTATATCAAAATTGTTAAGTACTGTACTTCTCAAACACATAAAACCGTAAGGAATGGCTAACTTGAACTAAGTTATTGTTTACTTCTTCCAACATAATAAAGAACTATTATTTTGCCCGCATCTAATTTGTAAAATAAAAACTATTTTGGTTACAAATTAGTTTTGAATTACTGAACTACCATGACCCAATTCCCGACAATCCTCTCTTCATCTTATATAATCTAAGTTTCCTTCGTCTTCTTACTGGCTGATAATTTATCAGTAACTTGCAAATGTGACATCGTATAAGTTTCACCGTCTAACCCAATAATAAGTTTGTAAATACAATTTAAGAAGACAATGTTTGCCTGTTTGAATGATTGTTTGCAATACAATTGTTTGTAAAAATGTGGACGAGAACATCTGTACCCCATGAATCGATATACTGCTCAATTAGATTATATTTCTTCTTCCTATTCTTTAATCAGTGCTTCCTGTAAATATTTTTGCTTATTCATACTTATGAAAAGTTTTGAAAGTATATGTAAAATAAATGCTAATGTATAGTACAATACTGTGAACAAGATTAACTGTACCATATGAATTCTATATTGCTTCAAATATACATTACGTGATATTTTTTTTTATTAATTTATTATATGCTCGATGCTGTCGGAGATTACGCTCTCTGAGCACAAGAGAAATATTTTCCCCTGTTCGACAAAGATATCCAGACTGTCGAATGGATTACATACATTACCACATGTTCAGCTCACATACATGTGGATATTCTTGATAATGATCCATCTGCACCACCCGTCTGTACCAGCTACTCTTCAAGTAAATTCGGAATATCCCACACTACAATCTTCAAGGCAATGTGAGAAGACAATAGATGTTCTTGTCGTCAGACTACTTCAACTTTGATTTGAGAATGGTCTTTGAGCGATGGTACATCCAATGGCACCCTGAAAGTCGTAACTTCCCTGAACGCATAATCTGGTCCCCTAGGGAGGAATTCTCAACCCACTCCTATTCCATATCTACACTACAGACAAGTCCACCCTCTTCACCTTTGCAGAGGATACATTCCATTTTCTCCTCCAATATCAGTCGTGTTCTCACCTCTCTATCCATCATAGAGCAACTCAGTCCCTCAAAGTAATGGTTCTCTAAGTGGATAATGGAGTTGATACTCCTTCCAAATCAAGCCATATAACCTTCACCTCCGTCATCCTACCTGCTCACCACTTAAACTCCACAAGCAAATTATACTCCGTAAATCCCAAACCTCTTACCTTGGAGTTATGCTCTAAAAAAGACTCACCTGGGTCCCTCACATTACAGCTAAACGTAAAAAAACTAACAGACGATACAGATTACTATCACGGCAGACAGACAAGCGAATGTCAAACCAATGCTTTCTCTCCAGAACAAAAGACTTACATACACAACAACTTTCCAAATAACATGAGTATATTACATATAAGTCTGAGGGAGTGCATTAAATGACTTTAACCTTTACAGTCCTAAATAGAGAATATATCATTGGAAAATACAGAATGCTCCCTATTATCTCTCTAACTGTACAATCCACCGTTACCTTAATATCCCTTTTGTTCCTTATCTCATCCAAAAATGCTACCAATCTTTACAATCTCCACTGTAATCCGTAATTTCAGCACTTTTCTCCTTTACTACCCCAAGCAACCCTCCACAACATCTAAAGCGTATGTGGCCAAGCGATCTTATGTAAATATATTTATTTTTTAATTTCAAATTATGTTATTTTTATTTTGGTAGAGCCCTAAACATCGACACCCTACTTCGACATCCCTGTGCCTTTCTCTATTTTTCACCACTCAGATCTAGAAATTATGGTCCATCCACAAGTGCCTTGGTCTCCCTTTCTGTCGCCTTAATTTCTGGGAGATCCTTCCCAGATAAAGTTATATATCCTGCGGCACAGATGGGCGAACTCACCGAAGCCGGATCTAGTTCTTCTACGCGTTCCTTAATTCTTTCAAGCCTCAGGTTCACTTTCAGCTTTCCCATTGGAGAGAATGGAATGGAATGGGATTTCCAAATTTTCTAATGCGAGGAATAAAAGCATGCCTAGTGTCATGGTTGTTTAAAATAACTTGGTTTCCATTTTCATACCTTGAGGGAACGAAAAATCACCTCCAACCCATAATTTGTTGCTTGAGAGGTTATGGAAATTCGGTCACGTAGTATTTTTTTTTTTTTTTTGTAAAAATGTTTTAAAACCTTTTACACATATTATATTTCATGAACTCAAATAACAACGAATATATTACATTTATTAGTTGCTGCTTGTTGGAGGCTAATAGCTTATGTAATACTATTATTTTATTGAGGGGTTCAATAAGTGAGGGGTATTTGGTTTTNAAAAAATAAGCTATATATGTATGTGTGTGTTTTTTTTCCTGCTCTCTACAATTTACAGTTTAAAAAAAAAAGCAAATTATTTTTTAGTAATTTTTTCTACATGCCTTTCATGAGTTTGTTAATGGTTGAAATCGTCGAGGCGAAGTGTGGGGGGGGGGGGGGGCTTAGAGGAAGAACAGAACCATTTAAAATTCTAATATCTTAAGTTCAGGATATTCGTATAATATCCTATATTCATATAATATAATATATTCATATAACATTTTTTAAACATTTGTGCATGTAAAGTTTAATAATGAATTTAAATTTATCTAATTAGGAAATTTGAGCGGGGACAACAATTTTTTCTTTCAGCTAATTTTCAAGGCAATTTTTTTTTCTCGATAATTGCTACTGTTCTACCTATTAGACGGAACTAGTAATAGTCACAAGGATACTTTTTTTTTTCCTTGTTTTTATTCACTGCTATTTTTATTTTATCTACAAAAACACCGTTTTGTTATTTATCTAATCCATGTAGTATGTTAATGTTATGTATTCAAATCCTTGCTAATTTGATTGCCGATTATGCTAATCTCTTGAGACCACTAACATTATAAGAGCATTAAAGCTGTCTGATTTTACTGTAATAATTTCTTTGAAACGGTACCTTTAAAGAAAGTTTTTTTAATTTTTAATATTCAAAAAAGAAAATCATACTATTCCGATTANTAATTAACGAATTTGGACCAATTGGATTCCATAAGATTTAAAACTACAATAAAAACTTTATTAAAAATAATTAAAAAAAAAAATTACTACTTTTTAATTCTGCATTTCAATAAAGTATTTGTTTCCTGTATTTATCAAGTATCTTTTAAGTGGCATATTTGACTATATGCTTTGATTAATTAAATCATGAACCATTATTCATCAGCCAATGTTTTTATGAGAATGATCTATATATTTTAGTGACGCAAGAGCTGCAAGTACTAAGCTGTTTCTTATGTTCCCAATAAACATGGATAGGAATAAATGTCTTAATAGTGTTTAAATTAAATGTTAAATAGTGTTCTCGCTAGGACTGGCTCTAGACCGACCAAGAAGGGAAAGATGGGAGAAGGTACTACACTGATATGGACAATGAAGGTAATAGTTATTAGGCTGAGGCTGGCTCTAGACCGACCGAGAAGGGAAAGATGGGAGAAGGTACTAAACTTATATGGAAAATGAAGGTAATAGTTATTCGGCTGAGGCTGACTCTAGACCGACCGAGAAGGGAAAGATGGGAGAAGGTACTAAACTTATATGGAAAATGAAGGGAATAGTTGTTTGGCTGAGGATGGCTCTAGACCTACCGAGAAGGAAAAGATGGGAGAAGGTACTAACTTATATGGACAATGAAGGGAATAGTTATTTGGCTGAGGCTGACTCTAGACTGACCGAGAAGGAAAAGATGGGAGAAGGTACTAAACTTATATGAACAATGAAGGGAATAGTTGTTTGGCTGAGGATGGCTCTAGACCCACCGAGAGGGTGACGTAGGCGGAGGAGTTCAACAGATACACCCTCCCGACAGATATTGACAATGAAGAGACTGGTTATCTCTTAGAGGCTGACACTGAGGTAGGCAAAGATAGCAGGAAAATACGCTCTTTTATTCTAAAATATCATTCTTATTGTATTACGTCATTCAAGATTGTATTACTTAGATTTACTTAATTAAGTTGTTATATTATCCAATATTGTTCATCTTCTATGTGTCTTTTGTTAAAATGTTTGAAAATTTAACTCGAACAAAAACCAAGCATGAAAGCCCCNTCAGTCCCTCAAAGTAATGGTTCTCTAAGTGGATAATGGAGTTGATACTCCTTCCAAATCAAGCCATATAACCTTCACCTCCGTCATCCTACCTGCTCACCACTTAAACTCCACAAGCAAATTATACTCCGTAAATCCCAAACCTCTTACCTTGGAGTTATGCTCTAAAAAAGACTCACCTGGGTCCCTCACATTACAGCTAAACGTAAAAAAACTAACAGACGATACAGATTACTATCACGGCAGACAGACAAGCGAATGTCAAACCAATGCTTTCTCTCCAGAACAAAAGACTTACATACACAACAACTTTCCAAATAACATGAGTATATTACATATAAGTCTGAGGGAGTGCATTAAATGACTTTAACCTTTACAGTCCTAAATAGAGAATATATCATTGGAAAATACAGAATGCTCCCTATTATCTCTCTAACTGTACAATCCACCGTTACCTTAATATCCCTTTTGTTCCTTATCTCATCCAAAAATGCTACCAATCTTTACAATCTCCACTGTAATCCGTAATTTCAGCACTTTTCTCCTTTACTACCCCAAGCAACCCTCCACAACATCTAAAGCGTATGTGGCCAAGCGATCTTATGTAAATATATTTATTTTTTAATTTCAAATTATGTTATTTTTATTTTCAATTTTTTTAAAAAGTTCTTTTCCTTATAATATGCAATACTGTAAATAATTCAATCACTAAGAATAATTTGATGTACATGCCATTCAATTTACCAACATGCCACTAGGGTTTTAACCCTACCTAACATTTGTATTTACCGTTTCTTCTTCCGGGTTGGACCGTGTCAAGTTGTTGATAGTTGCCGAGCTTTCGCACATCATGTATGAATGATTCTCATTCTCTACTCAGCCCTGAAGAAGCCATCACATGATGTGCGAAAGCTCGGCAACTATCAACAACTTGACACGGTCCAACCCGGAAGAAGAAACGGTAAATACAAATGTTAGGTAGGGTTAAAACCCTAGTGGCATGTTGGTAAATTGAATGGCATGTACATCAAATTATTCTTAGTGATTGAATTATTTACAGTATTGCATATTATAAGGAAAAGAACTTTTTAAAAAAATTGAAAATAAAAATAACATAATTTGAAATTAAAAAATAAATATATTTACATAAGATCGCTTGGCCACATACGCTTTAGATGTTGTGGAGGGTTGCTTGGGGTAGTAAAGGAGAAAAGTGCTGAAATTACGGATTACAGTGGAGATTGTAAAGATTGGTAGCATTTTTGGATGAGATAAGGAACAAAAGGGATATTAAGGTAACGGTGGATTGTACAGTTAGAGAGATAATAGGGAGCATTCTGTATTTTCCAATGATATATTCTCTATTTAGGACTGTAAAGGTTAAAGTCATTTAATGCACTCCCTCAGACTTATATGTAATATACTCATGTTATTTGGAAAGTTGTTGTGTATGTAAGTCTTTTGTTCTGGAGAGAAAGCATTGGTTTGACATTCGCTTGTCTGTCTGCCGTGATAGTAATCTGTATCGTCTGTTAGTTTTTTTACGTTTAGCTGTAATGTGAGGGACCCAGGTGAGTCTTTTTTAGAGCATAACTCCAAGGTAAGAGGTTTGGGATTTACGGAGTATAATTTGCTTGTGGAGTTTAAGTGGTGAGCAGGTAGGATGACGGAGGTGAAGGTTATATGGCTTGATTTGGAAGGAGTATCAACTCCATTATCCACTTAGAGAACCATTACTTTGAGGGACTGAGTTGCTCTATGATGGATAGAGAGGTGAGAACACGACTGATATTGGAGGAGAAAATGGAATGTATCCTCTGCAAAGGTGAAGAGGGTGGACTTGTCTGTAGTGTAGATATGGAATAGGAGTGGGTTGAGAATTCCTCCCTAGGGGACCAGATTATGCGTTCAGGGAAGTTACGACTTTCAGGGTGCCATTGGATGTACCATCGCTCAAAGACCATTCTCAAATCAAAGTNCTTTACATTAAAGATTATAAATTATAAAAAATTAAATTTTACAGTCATATATATGTACGGATAATTTAGCTATCCTAATCAAGAATCAAATACATTTTTTTTCAGAAATCTCTTCTTGTTATCGACCTAAAGAGTTAGATTTTCTCGGTAGAAATGTCTAAAATATATATATTGCTTCCTCTAAAGTACATAGTTATAGGTTTAGTTCGATTGAAATTCTCAGGATACTGTGATAGTCCTGAGTATGAGACAAGGTGTGCCAAATTTGATTCTGACTATTCTTCAATACACTATACTATATCTAGCTAAGTGTTCTTTATTGCTTCAAATTCATTCTGATTTAATTCAATTACAAAATTTCTTTTAAAGACTTCTTCTGATTCAAGAGAAATCAAAACCGATTAAAAGAGAAATTCCAGTCGAATATTTTACAAATGGCCTTCCATGCCTGTAGTATGAGGTGGGATAAGGGAGACTAAAGTTGTAAGTTTTCTAGGCGCCATTTTTTTCCTTCAGAAGTTATTAGTTATTTCCCTGACAGTAGTTGTGGACTGTGACGAATTACTTCTGCGAATGAAAAAAAAAAAAATAAATAAATAAAGTGCAAGAAAAACGCAAGTAATTTTCCACTTATTTAGAGTTATATCATTTTCTTGAAACTCGTTTTAGAAAAACCACAAAAAGGCAATCAGCTGATAGGTTATATCTGCATAAGTATACCTCTGTAACAAATAATTAATTTAGACTTTAATTGAGCTTAATTTATAAATCATGATTTAATGATTACTATTATGGATAGTTATATATTTAACTTTATATATATATATATA
>KZ808516.1:203741-214468 GCA_000696205.2 Oncopeltus fasciatus | reverse complement strand
TTGTAGACTCATTGTAAGTCTTATATATACATATATCCCTATTTAACCTATTTATTTTATTATATATTTGTATTTACAAAATATAAGTGGGGTGTTTAAATACTTACCCAATTCTTTCTTTAGGATCAGTTTTAGTGGTCATACTTTTACGCTCATTAGTACCTTCGGCTTATAAGATATTATTCATCATAAATATTCATGCTTGTCCATCTTAATGAATCGTATATAATCTAGTAGAATTATAATACGTTAAATAGGTTGCTATGGTACTGGTGCAAATATTTCAAATTCCTATTTTCTAACTTTTCTTTATTTAGATAATTTAGCTGTGTTAAATAACGAGTTATATAAGTAGATAATTTAGTTTTGGCAATTCAAATTATTTTTTTGTGCAATTTTGTTGTGTCTAATAATATTCCCTTGACAGTTATTAGAAAAATAGCCTACGATTGTAATGTACTGTTTAAACTACCTATGAGATGAATACTCGTGTAACAATTTGAATGGTCCATTATTACATCCTAAATTACATGTACTCCATGGGAAGGATTTGATGGTTCTCTTTTGAAATGTTGGTGACCTTGTGCTGAGGTCCGTCTTGAGAGAGCTCTCAATATCCAACAAAGCATTCTCAAAGGTGGGTGACCTTAGGTAGTCTGATCCCTTCGTCCGAGCACTCCTGCTTTTAATCAATCTAGTTACCTGATACCCTTCTGACGGTACTGCGTAAGTCATATTCTAGAGCATCCTGTTTTGACTCTCCATAAGTTCGTACTGCATCAACGAGTGAGTAGCAGAATCTGCTTAAATAAAGTCTTTAAATTCTTGTAGATAATTGAAAAGCGAATCTCTAACAAGACCAATCGTTCAGACAGAAAAAATATGATTAAAGTAGTCAATTGTTGAGCAATATTGTTTCCCAACTATAGTTCTTCTCGAAATTGTACTGCACATTCTTTGAAAATCTTATATTCAAACTTTTTACGAATAAAAAAATGACAACCAATCTTTGAATTATTTATTGCTAAAATCTATTTTTTCTCTTTTTAAATAAGGGATATTTAAATTTTTCATAATAATAAAACTACCTGACAAACATTTCAGTTAGAAAGCAAGGGGATTAATACATTTCGCAGCTGGGGTTGATCACTAAAAGTATTATTTTAAGTCACTTGACGCGTAACACAATAACCTCCAATATAGAAACTAATTCTGCTTTTAATCCTTCTCTCCGTAGTCAGATTATTGTAGTGAATACCTATTAATCATAGACAGAGGGTCAAGAGCATTTATTCAAGTTCCAGTGGCTTTTGAAACAACTTCGACAGACTAGGATAATTAACAGAACCGGAAATAATTCGGGAATTAAAACAAAGGCTGGACAAGTATGAGCAGTTTTTAATTTGTTCTATAGTAGTCAGACCTATATGTCTACACACACTCACACAAACACGCGCGCGCGCACACGCACACCTCCGTATAGTAAAACAGGTCAGAAATATCACTTCTATGCCATCCACGGCTGAAAATTTTGTTATTGTTTGTAAGAAATTTTCGAAGTCATAAAGAGCTTGTTCTTGTCAGTTTAATCCTGTATTTTATACCAACAACCGGATCGAATCCTTGTTTAATAACAAATCTTAAATATTGTCACAAATTTCTTTTCTCTTCATTATATGTATTGGAGTGTGAATTATCGTTGTTGCAATTATTAATCGGTTTCGCTTTTACTATTTTTTAAAAACTTTTATTATTATGGTATTCGGTTATTATTCAATGAAACCCATTCCGAATAAAACAATTCTACACTTTGAAAGCAAGAATTATATTAGTTATTCATTATGGTTTGATGGACTAACCTGAGCCCTTGAAATAAGGCAAAGAATGTAGGCTATCAGCTGTGTCCAGACAGATTCGTGCCGCTCATAGAGTCAAACCGGTGGTAAGGGACAGTCAAATTGGATTCTGTCTACTTCCCCTTGTAAACAAATACCAGGGGGGTCTGGCCCTCGGGTTGTGCTAATTTCCCGATTACCCGCCACCGAACTTCCTTCAGCCTCCACAACTGAGCCGAGGTGGCAACGACTGAGGTAGCCACTCGACACAATGCAGAGTTTCAGCTCGTTCTTTTATGCACTACAGTATCTAGCAAAGATCAGCCACTTAGGGTCAAAGAGGGGGGGGGGGGGAGGGGTTATATAAGGTTGCCATCCCATTTTAAATTTAATAATTGTTTTTTAGATCGTCAGTTCTTTTAATACTGATAGGTGCGATATCACTTCGAGTATTCTATATAATCTGTAGTGTTTCTTTAGTATTGTCCTTTCCTCCTTATGTGTTTTTTTTCAGGTTAGTTTTAATCCAAGAAGATACTCAGATATCATACGTTGTAGGATTGGGGAATAAGAATGTCATTGAAGGATGGATAAAGATAAAAGTTGGTTGAAGAAGAAGAGGGGAGATTAAAAGTGACGTATGTACATGTTTTTATTTATTTTTATATGCTACTCCTGATACCCAGAAGCTTTGTAGTTTTGGATTTCTTGGAGGATATTAATGACAACTGAGGGATAAAATTGGACTAAATGATGGCCGTAACATCGGCATTAAGCAAAAAGTGTACATACGCTTTTAGATAGACGAACATATATTTGTTTGTTAGTATATTGCGGATATGCTATAACTCACCACCCTGAAGAAATCCCGCTTTGGATTCAGTAATCTGATTCCTATCGGTCCCGAAAAAATTTCTTTGATAAATAGAAGTGAATGATCAGATAAAGAGTGTTAAGGAAGATTTGTTTGTTTATCACTTACAAGAGTGTTTCTCTACTAGATATGAATGAAGGACCAAGGGCTTTGAATAGTTTGGTAAAGGTTCTTGCACTTTTTATTAGGTGGGCAGTTTTGTAGGCATAGTGTAAATTAGGTAAATAATCTAAAAGGTTATTATAACTACCAATGAATATAAAACTCTCATACCATCAATTCTCCGTCTTCTTTGGTTTCTGCAAACCATCCCCCGTTGGCGAGCGCTTTCGGACATTGTCCATCTTCTGGCCAAATACATGCGTTCACTGTCACTGTCTGTATTCAACTGCGTTTGTATTCTGTGAGTTAGTTGTGTCAGGTAGCTGTAACGGTCACTTTTGTCGGCGATAAGGTCAGTGTATTTTGATACCACAATGGCTTGATTCGGGTCTTAAGTATTAAAGAGTAAAGGGGACCTAATACTGCAGTTCCTCCGTAGTATCCACTATATGAATGATATAATGGTCGACACAGTGCCGAGGGGGAAGATTGGACATTAGGTGTTTTGTCTACATTAACGGAACAGATAAGTGTTCACTTCTTCTCAGTGTTTCTTCTATGACTAATAACATTTAGGATATCTTTCACTTAGAAACCTAAGTAAGTGAGCTCTTCTTATAGGTCATCGATCGCAGTGGCATGGTGAACTAACCAAGTTTCATATCTGCACAACTGGCAGGTTAACTAGGCGTTACCAGATTTCAGATAGCGTGCTTTCTCTTTTTATAAGTCTAAAGAATATGTATTTATCATATTAACGCCCTTTCGTCTGATACAAGTATAATTTCATAGATCTTACTCACCGAGCTATTTTTACATAAGGTTGACATTATATATATTCTTAACAAATATAGGCAGGGGTTTTAGTATACGCTCTAGCGCTGGAGTGGCATCCGTGGTATCTAAATTGAACAGTACATTGAAGGCGTGTGTAATTAAATCTTGGTGAGCTGTGATGTAGTGTAGCACACTACACTAGTGTGTTGGTGGCACACTATTCCCAGGGGAAGAGGTTGGTGATAGTGGTTGGTCATCGACCGGTCACATGTGCGTGCTTGAGCTGGCTGACCGAATATTTACGAGAGCAGCTTCGGTTTGGTTCTAATTGACATTTCCCATAAAAACCTTTATTCTTTCTTGCTTTTAGGATCTGTTTTGTTTGCTCTGAATACCAAATAAATATTCACTAATTATCTAGATTCTTATAATTTCTCAAATATCACATACATTGTTGAGTCACTGAGCATTATCCTATTGTCCTAAGCCTATTAAGGCTGTAAATCCTTGTGAAGTGACAAATTTAATTAAATATCTGCTAAAGCGCTAATCACATGACTCTTAATCACTGGGCTAATACGCCCCAGAAAAGCAATATTTCCCTGACCTACCCTACTATTGTCTCCTTGGAGCTACTCATTTTCCATTCCCCAGGAAATTTTCAGAAATCATTGTTCCCATAACCTGTCAAACCTATCCATTATGCATCATCTATCTTCCAATCAGTCTTCTTCCCATGTCTTCCAAGGGATATTAAAACTTTTAGTATTTTATAACAACTAAAATAGTCTCAACTCACAACTCACAACTAAAATTTATCCATCTCTGTTAAAAAAAAAAAAATTAATGTTCATTTTAGAGAATCATTTTAATTGTTATAAAAAAAATATAAGTTTGAAAAATTGTTTTTTTTTTTACATTATGCCATTAATGTTAATATATTTCCAACTAGTATAACTGATTTTTTCATGTAAATGGTCGATTACCAATTATATACCTGCGACTTTTTAATGATACTGGGACATAAAGATAAAAATTGTGTCCTTGCGATGACAAAAGAAGCAGCTACTAATGAGAGCCACAGGGGGTGTGGAGAAAAAGAAGAATAAGTGAAGCCGAAAACTTATAACTTTATATATCTTCCCTTGAAGTCAGTTTAATAATTAAATAAATAATAAATTTACTCATTAATAATACTTTGAGTAAAATTTCAATTTTCTACAGGAATTTTTAGAGATGAAGTACCTTTATTAATATCTGCAGTTGAATACAGAACGTGACAGTGAACGTATGTATTCGGCCAGAAGATGGACAATGTCCGAAAGCGCTCGCCAACAGGAGATGGTTTGCAGAAACCAATGAAGACGGAGAATAGAAGGTATGAGAGTTCTATATTCATTGGTGGTAGAAATAATAACCCTTTAAATTAATTATCTGCATTTTACACCCTGTTATCGACAACCACATATCTCTTCCATGGCAGCTCCTTACCATATTTCACAATGTTGGGAAGTGTATTTTTTTAATTCGTGTGTGTATATATATATATATTATTAGCTAAAACCAATATTTTTCATGGCATATTTTTTTAAATATGGACAAATGTACATGAAAACATTGGTGAGTGCATCAATAGCGAATACAAGTTTGACTGGTGCATTTGAAATTCGTTGGGTAATTAGCAGATGGGGAAGCTGTGGTCGAGTGCTGGAAGGGGTGGACTCTTGAGAAATGTCTCTGTTTACATTCTGCCGAGGACACATGCAACCCCTAATACCTCTAAGTGGCGTCCTCGGACCCTTCAACATTTTTCTCCTCCCCCTCGCCTGCTTCCCGACCTGGACGACAAGCTTTTCCTACGGAAATTATATTTGTCCCTCCCTCCCACTATCACTAATCACAAGTATGAAGGAAATAAAAACGGCTCTCCTTCTAGAAAGACTATTATCATTTTAGGCTACGAGAGAGGATTAGTTTAGCGAATGACCACAATTTCACTGACATTCAGGTCGCAGCGTGTCTTGTCCGGGAAAGATAAATAAATTTGATCTGAATTCCCTAGTGAGAGACATTAATAGTCACATAAGTTATGTCATATGTAAACTTAGGATGCTAACGACATAAAGATAGTCTCTACTCCACCCTCTTCTTCTTCAACCAAGTTTAATTCTTATCCATCCTTCAATGACATTCCTATTCCCCAATCCTACAACGTATGATACCTGAGTGTCTATTTTGATTAAAACTAACCTGAAAAAAAACACATAAGACATAAAAGACAAGACTAAAGAAAAACTACAGATTACATAGAATACTCGAACGGATATCGCACCTATCAGTTTTAAAAGAACTGAGGTCTAAAAAACAATTACTAAGCTGATTTAGATATGAGTATAGAACTATTGGACACCACTAAATCTTCTAAAATCCAAATTAATATATCCTTCCAGACTAATGTACTCAGAACTACTGTAAATGCTCCCTATTATGCATCAAACTGCATTCTCTATAATGTCGTAAAGGACCTGTCCCTTCTCATTTCTGTAAATTCATTAAAAACTCACAAAAAACTTCCCAAACCCTTCATGACGACCATGGAGATTGCCTCTCAATTTCTTACACATCAGAGTAAAAAAGTTAAATAAATTTTTTACTTCTTTATTTTTTATCTATTATAAATAAATTTCATTTGTTTTATATTTTTATTTTATTTAAGGAGTTGTGTCATTGGCCGTCCTTTCATCCATTATTTTGCATTTATTCACGACAAAATGTAATACTATTTACAGAATGTAATAAATTTGAAAAAAAATACAATGAAAGGACGTAAAAAACTGGCACTACTTTTATTGCTTTGAAGATGCCCTTAAATTCGGGTGAAAACTAAGAAGTTTTTTTTGACAACGAAAAATTAATGATAATTGAATCCCGAACTTTACTCTTTACTCGCTATTTTATCAATTATTTCTTGGAGACCTTTCATAGTACATAATAATATACGTTTCTAGTATGCACGTGGTCTCTTGTAGGTAGGGGATGTTGAGAGAGAGTTTACTTGTAAAGTCTTTTAGCTCTTCATGTGGTAAGCGATTTCTTATTGAATTTGGTAGGTGCAACAGTAAAAAAGCACTTTCAACTGACCAGTGTAATCCGGGCAACACAGAGTGCCGTTAAGAGGATGTAATAGGAAAAATTGTAGATAAATGGGAAGGGGGGAGCATTGGTGGAACATTAGCTGGAGCCGGCTGGGGGAGCGCCATCGGTATTTCATCGTAACGGCATATAATTGACTAGGACACAAGCATTAAACTGCAATTACAGGAGGAACCGGAGGTTGGCAACGGCTCAACCCTCCCCCGAGGAAGCCAAAACAGCCCCTAATCCTAAGGGTATTCAATTTTTAGTCGGCCCCACCTCCCTCGGCAGACACTCCTTACTCCGGCGCCTCTCCATTCTCTTTATCCCTGACATATCTCCTTTTCCCCCCCATCCCCTGTCTCAGGAATTCCAAAAACAAACAGACCTCCCACTATCTCTGATGACTCGAGACTGGAATGTGCTGGAGAATGTTCTACTGTAAACTGTGTGAGTGTAAAGATACAAAGAAGTCTTATTCCCAACCTAAATTTAGGAACTGATTACAATTAAGTTATCTTCCTTTGAGTAAGAGAAGAACGAATCCTACTCAATAGACGAAAAGATTGAGCCCCTAAAAGCTCACTTTGTAGACTCATTGTAAGTCTCAGTCTGAACAGTCTGTCGCAATTCAAGTGCTCAAATAAGACAAATTATATTCAAAGAATTATTATTAATAATTATTCTAGGATAATATTATTCCTTGCATTAATGAAAATTAGACTGATTTGAGTGAATGATATTTTTTCAACTTTTTTTTCTAAATCGGAGTAATGACATTTCGCTACACCTTCAAATTACAAAAAACTACGTAATTAGTATAAAAAATTGAAGTAACACATAATAAAAATATTAAAATATTAGCCTAACAAAAAGGAAAAATCGTTTTCTGCCAACAAAAATAAATAAATCTCTGTTAGAGCACACAAATATTTAAAAGATTTAAAATTATTCAAATTTTTTAAGGTAAGTGAACTGAAATATATTAGTTATCATTATGGGAATTATGAAAGGGCTAATCAAGAAGATTATTAAGGAGGGTAATCATTTTTTTATTCTCGGTCATTGTATTTTAAGTATGAAGTTTTGTAAACCCATAATTTCGTTTTTTGTGTTGTTTTGAAACATAAGAAATTAATTTTTTTTTTTTAATTCTTGTCTTGACAGAGTCGAGAAATTACACACTCTGACCATACATAGCCCTCCACTCAGGAAAGATGAGGAACACTCGTCCAGCGAGGCCACCTGAGAATCGTAAACACATAAACACTCATATATAAACAGAGTTGCTCATTTTGGATTTGAGTTTCTAATAAAAATGATCTCTAGCAGGTTAAGACAGTAAAATGAGTTGCTGTAGAGTGTCATTATCTTTTTATGCTTACTCCCCCCCCCCCCTCAAAAAAAGGAATGAAAAATGAATAATTCTAAACATCATAGAGGGCTCATCTCTATTCTAATTTGATGTACCTCTATGTAAAATTTTTACTGCAAGACGGAAGATAGATCGTAGCCCATTATCGCGGTCATAATGTGCCACGATATATTATGGTGTGTGTTACATCTTACAAGAGCCGCTGAAATGATAAATTTATGGGTGTTTCACATTGTTCCATCGACTATGGGCTTAATTCATTGCAAGATGAATTACTTACCACAATATTTAAGGGTATATTTTTTCAAAGAAAAAATAGTTTTTTTCCGAAATAGCGTGAAAAATACAAGGAACGAGTTAGTGCACATAAAACTAAAAAATGTATCAATTATAAATGATATATTAGAATGAATAATCAATTCAAGAGAATAGAATAAAAAATCTAACTGTCCCAGCCAGGGATCGAACCTGGATCTCCTACTAACCGGGCAAGCGCGTTATCCTATTACGCTACTGGGAGAGCCAATGTATAAGTATTTTTATTGTGAATTAATAAGCATTCGTTAAATTAAAAAAAAATTCGTATTAACAATGAAATAAGTTAGTCGTGAAGGTTTTTTTGAGACACTTTGGTATCTGAAAATGTACAGTAAAATTGTGTAACCATGTGGCGAAATTATCTGGCAAAATAAGTATTACAAAATAAAATAATAATTTAATGATTGAATGAATGTTTCTCACATGCATTCTTGACATTAAACTTCTCACGGGTTTAATTAGGAAAAAAATATCTTCAATAAAAGCCAACTGAGAGGGATCAGCAGTTAGTACAACGGGTCCCTACATTAGATGTCTATTACTTGTCTAGTTAACTCCAAATGCTACAACTTAAATTCTCAAGGGCCTCTATCTCGACATGCATTCATCCCTTACCCCATTTGCGGATGTGCAGCGCACCACAAGATAGACTTCAAGTAGTTGTAACTTGTAACAAGTACTTGTTAAACTTCTCATCGGCTTCAATGTTTCCCAAAGATTTTACTCAGCGAAATTATTCAATCTCAGAATCTACATATTCCTCTTCTCACAATTTCTACTTCCTAACCTTCAAATCATGTGTCCTCGCTCAGACAAATCATTCATCATTCATTCATGACAACTATACTTTCTCATGCAAAACTTATAATTATTTATGATCCTTCAATATATATTCGTCTGAATTTCTATCCCAGCAGTCACTAGGCATATTTAGACCCGTTATTCAAAATCTCCTAATCCTGCAGCCACATCAAGAAATGGCTTCAATTTTTAAAACAATTTTTTATGAATTTATTATATATAAAATTTTATTGACTATATTGCTGTTCTGTTTTTTTTTTAAATGAACTCAGGCAAAAATACAATGACGATGAGTGCTTTGTAGAACTTCTAAATTCGCTGAATTGCTGATTGCTTTCGACATCCAAGAACTCATCTTCTGTGATCATGTATCTCCTAGTGTATATGTAAGAAAAAGACACCTCGCTTTTAGATTCACAGTATGGGATCTTTAACCTCCATAATAAGATATCCATAATAATCAATAATATTCCCTTGCATTGATTATTTATTATATCATTTATAATTGATACATTTTTTAGTTTTATGCGCACAAACTCGTTCGAAATCGCTACTATCTCAATGCGATTTTTTTCTTTAACTAAGTCTCTGTTCCTTATTAATAAATAAAACCACAGTTATTGAATGCACCCAGCATTAAAAAATATGGAAAGTGCACGAAGCCTGTAGTCAATTTTGATCAAATCCTATTCTTTGGTTTTTTTTTCTACTCTCTCTTCCTCTCTTTCTCTCATTTTATTATCCTGTAACAATGAACTTGTTTCGATTGTGTTTCATTTACAATAGTCTTCCATACTTTCCTCATTACAGAAAACGTGATTATTGAAAGTAAAACCACATACCGTATCTACGTACTTACACTCAAATAATTAAATTTAGGCTCTAGATTTCATTTCTAAATTGTTGTTTAAACTTTTTTACAACTTATCTACTTGTGAGATATAGAGTAGAATTTTGTAGAGTTTTCTTTAGTTTCGACTATCCGGCTAGGATAGTTTATCATATATATCTTTTTCCCGCTAACTTCAAGTGGGATCATTCTTCTTTATCTTCAGAGTATACAGCTATTTATTTTGGATATGGCTGCAAAAATTAAAATTAAAAAAAATACCATATACACAACCATTTCTTATTACAACAATCAGTATGCCAAATGAGGTCTGTATACAGGTGTTTCAGGAAGTTGAAAACTTTAAGAATGACTAGGCAGTGACAGTACTGGTACATATATAAATATGTAGTGACAGTACTGGTACATATATAAATATGTACATAAACTTGGGTTCAGGCTAAGACCTGGGTATCAAGAGATACCATTACTCTCACCCCAGAATATATCAGTAACCTGCTCCTCCCTTCAATCTCTCTCTATAAGTGATTGCATTGATTTTTCATTCTCTACAGATGAAAAGGTATACATAACTGGGGCTTAACACAACTGAATTTGAAGAGAGGGGCATTATGGCATTATGGTGGTCAACATATTGACATAAATAAATACATATATATA
>KZ808516.1:150123-165047 GCA_000696205.2 Oncopeltus fasciatus | reverse complement strand
ATATATCCAAATTTCATAAAATAAACAATAAATTACGGCTTTTAAGTCGTCACATTTTATTATACAGTATAAGCAATACCCCTACTCTTACTTGACCAATTTAAAACTTAAGGCATAACCCCTAAAATATATCTTTCATAACGAATCAAATTGATGTTGAGTTTAATTGCTATAAATTAATATTACGCCCACTTTACAGAAATTTATATTTAAAAAAAAGGCAACCTTAATTACTGCTATCCTTCGGAATCAGCTAACATGAATAGAAGAAAGTTTTGTACTTTGTAAGCTTTACTCGTTTTGGATATAAATGACGAGATTTGGGATTCCAATGTAAGTCCTATTAGTAAGGCCAATGGTATTTTGAATGGATTTTATTACTCGACATGGTATACTTACCCATAATGTATATTTCATCCCTTGTTTTCGAGTCCAGAAAAAACACACGTACACCAGTGTCATATCAAAGGATCGGGTGTTATATCAAGGGATTTTTTTTTTTTTTTTTAGGATAGGGTTATTTATGGAATAACACATCGGACAAATGGCTTCCACGGCTTTGCATGCACATTAGCGCTCGTTTGTCGAAGTTTTCCAAAACCATTTCGCATTAATGTGGCTGAATTTTGTTGATGCAGCGTTGAATCTCCTAATTTAATGTATGGATGGTTTTGGAATTGTTGATATAGACCTGTGATTTCAAACAACCCCATAAAAAGAAATCAAATTGTGTACAATGACACGATTTAGGGGCCTGATACTGATCACCGAAACAAGAGAATACACGACCAGGAAATGTCTCATGCAGTAATTGAATCGTTTCTCGGGCTGTGTGGCAAACACATATTATTGTTATGTTATTTCACAAATAATCTTGTGTACTTAGTAATGCAATAAAAAATAATAATAAAAAGACTAAAAACTATGTTTTCGATTAAATACAAATCTTGCATTTATTGTAGGACACCCAAAAATTCAGTGTAAATGTACTTTTGGAATCCGTCTTATAATATTGCGAATGGCTTATATTGAATATTTTAAAACATTATAAGTAGAATTAGTATTTTTTAGCATTTGTTATGTTTATTATTTTCACAAATATTTAAAATTAAGATATATCTTAGGGATTCAACCACTAATGTTGAACGGCCCCACCCCTGCCATTGCAAACTTAACTATTACCTTCACTGCAATCTGGCATTTATCATATATATAACAAAACAAATTTGGGACATACATTTATTTATGTCCATCTGTTAAGGAACACAGTACATCTGCGTAGTGAACACTCTTGTACGACGGTCATTTTTTTAATAAAACTTCCTTTTTTCTATAAGCTGTACTAGAATTTGCCCTGGCCTCTGCCCTTCAATTTATCCCTTCTTGCTGCGTTAACTATTCAGAGAGGGGCGACAGAGGGTGGGGGAAAAATAATGAAGCACTCTACGGTAATGTGTGGGGAGGGGGGAGGCGTCATGAATATGTTAAGCGGCCTCTAGATTTGGGGGGTAATGAAGACGATTGTTTCCAATGAGAGTCCCTGATCTCCTCCTAGAGAGTTTATAAGCAGACCCCGCCCGATGAGACGGCTCAATATTTAGCGGTTCCTGCCTGCAAGGACCACTCCATCTCATCCCTTATGGATAAGGTGCCGGCTCTCTGTTTGTCTTCACCAGCAACCCTTATCTCTCTCACTCGATCTCTTTCGGGGGGGAGAGAGGTATCAAATCTCTCTCTCTCTCTCTCTCTTTCTCTCCATATGTACACTCATATCATTTTCTTACGCTCTCTCACTCTTCATCTCTAGCCATCTCCCTCCCACACACTCTCTCTCTCTCAGTCTTTCTCGCTCTAAATTGATATTTCTTATGCCAAAGCCCGCACGTAAAATGGATGGCATTTCAACGATTGTTGACGAGAAGACCAGGAACAGGATGAGAGAGGGCAGCCTAGCAGGGACAAGAGAGAGGAGGCCGGCGTTGTCCGGATCTTCTTCTTGTCTTGGACCTCCCCATCCCAGACACCCACCAACCCCCAAGCCAGGCCCCCTTCATCCCTGTGTCCCATAGACCTGCTTGAGTGGAAGAGTGTCACAATGGTCAAATTAAATAAAACAATCAACCAATCCTTTTCTTTGTCTTAGACTATCTCTGTTTATTTTTTTTTTTCTGCCTCGTACTCTCCTACACATAAATGCTCATTTAAATTTTTGTACTCCTTATTCAAAATCATATAATTTTTTTATTCTAGTCACCCACAGTATATCTAATATACAACAGGTAAAGAAATGCATAATTTTCTATATAATTCTCGTTCATTTACCGCAATGTTAAATGCAATTCGATTTGTAACATCTGTGATTTTAGGTTTATTTAGAGTCAGTTAATGAAAATAAATTATATAAAACCCATGATTAATTTTTATTAAACAATAATATATTTTATTGCATAAATAGTTAAAAATCATGAAAATACATCTTATATTATTTATTATTTTACACGTTATATTAAATGATTGGAGACTGTTCATAAATCCATAACTAACAGTAAGAATAAATAAAGAGATAAAGTTTTTTGTCTTCAAAAAGGCTTATTCCTTCAGCAACTTAATTAGTGAATTCGAGCACTTACACTACAATCCGAAAAATACTTAATGCCTTTCGACCTTTCCTAGCCTTTTTCATTAATAACTTACTGCAGTAAAAGCAAATAAATATAAAATCAAAATATACTAAACTAACTTGAGTGAAGATTCAAGAGTCGTTATTTATTTGTGTTAGGTTACATTTTTCTAGTCAAGAATTTAATTCAGTTTAGAAATAACAATATTTTCAGCGGTAAATTTTAGATAGTGATGCTTATTTTCATAATGTCTATTATTACTTTTAAGACCGAAACGTAATATGTATCTGTTCCTGCGTNTGGTGGCAATTGTCTAGGGATGGGTGTGAGTGATAGTGTCAGGAGTACAGGGCTATGGTCAGAGGAAAGATCATTTAACGTAGTTACGGAGTGGTGAAAAGGAATAAGATTTTTACAAATGAAAAAATCCAGGATATCAGGAAGACGGTTAGTATCAGTGGGCCAGTAGGTGGGGGAGGAGGGACATAAAGTAGAGAAATTGTGAGAGGAAATGACATTATACAGAGCACGGCCACGGGAGTTGGTCGCTCTCGTGCCCCACTGAAGGTGTTTCGCATTATAGTCTCCGCCAGAGAGGAAACGGGGACCTAAGGATTTAAAGTGCTCTTGGAATTATCAAGGGATTAGGTGTTTTATCAATGGAAGTTTGTATATCATCGTCAGTATGTTTTATATACCGTCTATGACGCAAGGATAAAAATATATAAATTACAATCATCAATCTATTTCCCACTTTTATGTACCACATAGTGCCAGCATACAAACCGAAGCAATGAAAATACACACATGTATGAAAATGTAAATACAAATAAAAAACACAAATGTATAAGGAACTGTATAAGATATGGCTTATTTTATTTGAAAGTTTCTATTTTTGTATAAGCCAGATCAAATGCATACATTAATTGTGAAAGAGAAAAAAAAAGTAAACTTACAATTTCTCTCGTGTTCCTGAGTTGAATACTGCCTTTCCACCAGGTAATGACAGGCGTAGGACGAGCACCGACAACTTCACAGGAGATCTCGTAAGTGGTGTCACTGCTGAGTGGCCGGTTCTCCCCAAGGAGTTTAACCCAAAGCGCGCGGACTGTAAACATACTCCATTAATTCAAGTATATTACTGTATATACGGGCGCAGGCATTGATGCGCCGCACACACCCACACACACAGTATATATAGTGTTCACTGTACTTTATATCCCACCTGATTACTATATATATATGGTATTCCTGAAAAAGAAAAGTCACCTTTCATAAGGGAGAAATATAAATTAACAAAGATTTATGATGAGAGGAATGGTTCAGATAGGAAATGTTGGGGTAGGAATAATTGTAATGGTGTGTCCAGTGCTTTTCAACCTCAGTGCTACTGGAACAAATTATCAGGATCTGGATGAGGAGTGAATGTTTGCTTGTGGAGTCGAGCAAATATTTGGGCCTAGTCGTGGTCGGAAGAGACCCAGGAACCATCTCCTCGACTCAAGGGGGCGGAAGGTACATGATATTTTAAAGTTCTGCGAGTAGAAGTCCAAATGGATTTGTACGCTGCTGAGATGCTTTAAAAGTAGGCATTAAAAGCCTTATTTTGTAAAACACCTAGTTTTTATTTTACGATATGGGATAGCTTCTAACTTCCTAAAATATGAAGGAGGCCTGAGCTTCTAGAACATGGCTCTAGCTTGACGCGTAGCTAGTATGAGATTTTTAATAGAATCAGGGAGGGGCTCAGCTGAATATACAGTGGAGCTGGTGTAGGTTCTTTCAATTTATGTATATATTTATCTATCTATAAATATATAACTCAATATTATTGATAGAAATATATAGTGTCTTCTTTCCTTGGGTAGGTTACCAGTCTCACATATCGCTCTACTTTGTGAAACAAACCAAAAGGTTACTCCTGCCTTCTGTGCTGGGTGATCATGTGATTCTGAGTGGAGGTACCTGTCCTTGTGTGTAGATCTATCTTCTTTCCTCGTTACGATAACATCCAAGAACGGGATGGAGCCATTCTCTTATAACTCCATTGTGAATTGAATGTTCTGATGTATACTGTTCAGGTGGGTAAGGAATGTGCCCAGAATGTGTCACGTCCGTGTGGCCATATGGTGAAAGTATCGTCCACATATCTGTAAGTAAGTATAAATTAGTGAGTTCCAGTACTGTTGTCAATAGTCCCTAGTCAATAGTGAAGTATTTCCAGTTGGAAAGGAAAAACGGGAAAGATATTTTATATTTATATANCTAGTTATTGTTCAATAAGAACAAATTAAGAGGTAGAGAATTAAGATGTCATAAGGAGGCATACATTTGAATGCAGTTCACAATACAATATGAAGCCATATATTTTTTTTTTTTTTTAAATCAGAAAATATAACATTTGATGTACTTTCCATTTTTTTTTGTTACACAGCTGTAGAAGGCCAAAATTAACTGAAATAAAAAAATTTGGTTCTCAAATATGTTATTAGTTAAAACTCGTACACGGATTACTTGATATTTTTCTCAACTGTGTTACAAACTGCCAACTCACATAAGATATTTTTAATATCCATTAACGCTTTTAACAGAAATTCGAATGCATTTTAAATTTTGAATGAAACTTATCGGAAGGAAAGGGCGTCACAGACAAACCTGATCTCCGTCTGTGTGAGGCGACGATGCAAGGGAGTCGTTGAACATTGTTCAGCCGAGCCTTGAATGCGTTCTCCCGAATACCAACTGCATGTAGTGCATTTCTAGTTCCAATCCGACATCGTCTCTATGCAGAAAATTCGCCAAACTCAGTGCCCGGCACATTTACACTTTCCCTCACACACTTTATCATAATTTATTTATCATTTTTGATGATAAGATTATTTTCTTTTAGGTCCCAGTGTGAAAGCTGTAGCTATGTAAGTGAGATCTGAAAAACATTAAAAGACACAAATTGACATATTTAACATTAAAAAAAATTGTTGCGATGGTTTCACTCTTTTTCCTCATGAGATAGTAATTTGATGAATTTGTAGGTATTTATTTATTGTTTTTTATGAAAATAAAAATTATTGTAGACGCAAAATATGTGTAAACGGAATAACGGAGACGTTGAGTAGAAGTGAGTAAGCAGCAGTGACTGGCTGTGATATAGAAGGCCTAGACTTAGGTGAGTCACTGCCCTAATTGTCTTGGAATATTAAGTAAATAGAATCATTCGTAAAACTATCTGCTTTTAGTTTCTAGTTGCGAACTTACAAAATTTATTTCACTAGCTGAGCCATGAATGAGTACAATCCATTTATCTGTATTTATAAACTTCATGCACTTTTTGGATTAAAAATAAATAACTAAATAAACTGCAATCTCTGTGAAACTTTTTTTTATTTTTATTTTTTTACTTAAGTGTTGGCCTCCCTCCCGTTCAACCACTTAGGGTCATGGAGGGAGGGGCTATCTACAGGTCGCCATCCCATTCTAAACGACCATGGCTCAGGACAAGCTTTTAATTAAATACAAGATTGCCCTGGGTGGGATTTGAACCCGCGGCGTAAGGATTGCGAGACCCGAACGGATCCCATGAGCTACCCCGGCGCCCCTCTGTGCAACTTTATCAGGCCACATCTATTCGATGAAATAGTAACAATTTTTTTTTCTAAATAAATTTTATTTGTAATCATTTATAGCAATGAAAACATAAAATTTTTCAAAGATGTATACTCACGATTCATGTCAAGGGTGACGGAACTGGCGATGGGAGGTAGGAGGTCATTGTTGGAGGCCTGACAAGTGAAGACTGCATGAAGATGGCGGCGTTGGAGACCCGCCACAGTGAGAACATTTCTGACCCGCCTTTCGGATACCTGCTCGAAGCTGTCATCCAGCAAAGCGTGTTCCAGCCACCAGGTCACTCTGGGCAAAGGTCGACCTGCACATAAAGTAGAATTTGAAACTATTTGTCAGATCGATTGAGTTATAATAGAGAAACAGAAGATAGGATTGGTCTTCAAGAATGTAGCTCTAAGCATTCTAGATTTTTTTCATTAATTTTTTTTCCCCAGAGTGATTAATCGAAGAACTATTTTTTTAATAAAAGGTTCTAGCGAAAAATTTTCCTGTTTTAAGTACTATATCTATAATAGCTTTCTAGTATTTCATGCACTAAAAAAAAGTAAAGCCAATAGTATCTGGTAAATAATCTAAAAGTTTATTTCCACCACCAATGAATATAGAACTATCATACCTTCTATTATCCGTCTTCATTGGTTTCTGCAAACCATCTTCTGTTGGTGAGCGCTTTCGGGCATTGTGCCATTAAGATGGTTTGCAGAAACCAACGGATAATAGAAGGTATGATAGTTCCGATTGTATCTAGTAATTTGTTGAATATAAAATACTTTTTATTTTTTTCAATTTTTTCAAATAGGTTTCCTTATTTATTTAATGAGTATCCTAATTATAACACTTTTTGTAGAATGGTTGTTTACCACACTTGTTTAGTTTGAGACCGAACTATTTCGATATAAATTTTTTTTTTTTTGCATGAAATACATAAATTGTCGAAACTGAACATTGAAGATAAAAAGGGCCTGTTCCAACAGAACCTAAACTCTATGGCGTGTTTTAACCTGGCTATCTTCGATTCTCATTGTTCATATACTATATTACTATATTGTACTATATATGAACAATAAGAATCGACCGAAGATAGCCTGGTTAAAACACCTTCTTTTCCAGTCTGAGAGATACGGAAAAGCAATCTTCGTAAAGGCGGGGTTAGAGGAGGACATTCAGAGTGATCTCACGCAACGCATCTTCCCTTCTTTCCAGCCACCCTTAATACAAATGGGATTATGAAGAAGCTTCCGAAGCCAAAAACCCGATCAAGGACCTTCACTGGCCAGTGGAAATACTACTTCGGAGATACTTCCAAAAGGAGTTATGCAAGAGAATCAACAGGGATCAGAAGTAGAATATATATTGTTTTAAGAGTAAATATAGGAATGGGCTTATCGACGGATGATTAATCCATACGTCCAATATCTTACAAAAAAGTTTACAGAAATTTAAAAAAAACTTACTTGAACATACACTAGATTAATCAACAGCACTGCACCAATATAAAACTGAGTATTTAAAATATATTTCTATCTACATATATATATTTAATATATAAATATATTTAACTTGTTCAGGTAGGCTTCCTCGGTCGTCAGATGTATGTAGTTTCTTCTTCCGGGTTGGACCGTGTCAAGTTATTGATAGTTGCCGAACTTTCGCACGTCCTGTGATGGCTTCTTCAGGGCTGAATAGAGAATGACAGCACTCTATTCAGCCCTGAAGAAGCCATCACAGGATGTGCGAAAGCTCGGCAACTATCAGTAACTTGACACAGTCCAACCCGGAAGAAGAAACTGTACATATATTTAACTTCATTAAAATAAATAAAAGGTTCAATGAAAAAGATGAAAAGAGCATATATATAAATATGATCCTAAGGAAACCATAATGTTGAAGTATATCAAAACGACCCATTTTTTTATTAACTGCAGCTATAACTATGAACCTCTTAACTCCCTACTTATCTCAAAGTAATTAAAGCTACAAAAATGATTATATATGAGGCTGCCAAAAAAATGTTCTTTTAGAAGTTTGCGCTCCTACATTCAGCGATTCATTCGCTCGGTTACATTTAGCAAACAGTTTATGATACAAATAAAAGCTTATTTACAAGTATTCATGCTAAAACAGAGAAGAAAATCGATTCAGTTGCAATTCAAACAGATCAACTGAATATCTCACAGGTAAAGAAGCTCATCTCCAATACCACTCCCTTATCATCCCCCACTCTCGGTCCTTCATGGCTTGGCCTTCCCCACCCCTTCTCCTTCTCCCTCGCACCCTTCTTTACTACTTCTGCACCCGCAGAAGGGGCCTCTACATGACGCCCTCCTGTTACTAAGGACACTGTGCCTCCTCGCTCTCTCGCCGGTCCTGCAAGGCCTAATCCCTGATAGGATGGACACAATTCTCCATCCAATCACAACAATTTCGCCAAATAAACCGAAATCCTTAGCGTCTACTTTGGAAGAAGACCACTATATACTTTCAATCATCAATGCAATAACTATTTACTATGTTCAATTTTGATAAAATATAAATAAATAAAAATGACGGAATTTTTTTAGATTTAATTACTTCTTTGAGAGTGGTGTCATAGGTCACCTTCTCTCCTCATGTGATTGATATTGAATGTCATTTTTTTTTATATTCATTGTGGTGATCAAATTACAAAATGTTTTAATTTAACAGAATGTAATAAATATTTAAAAGTTTAATAAATAAAAAAAATTACATCGAAATAAGCTACAAACGTTTATCAGAAATACACTGAGTAAAATAATCTGCATACAAGGGATATCCACCTTGCACAACATGGAAATGTTTAATTTCAGCTTTTTGCCACTGTACTTCGGAGGGTGGAAGTTGGGGGGAGAGGGAGGTATAGCCTGCACTGGCGTTGCCATAATGATGAGCCAGCATATTGCTTGCACTGAGGTACCACTGATAACTCCTCTCAAGCAGAGCTACTACGAGCTACTACTACAGCTAGTACGAGCTCATATACCTCACCTCCTACCATATGCTCTACATATATACAGCCAATCACCACTATTAGAATCGACCACCTTAAGAATTCATCAACTCAGTTGCCTTCTCCAGTCATGTTGGGCCATGCTCACAATCCATTGTGCGAGTCGAGCTCCCCGGATGGAACAAAGTAATTGACATTTTTTAAAAATAATTAAAAATATCCACGCGTAATAATAAAATTAAAAAGCAAATTGAACTTAACTTAAAACTAAAAGTCTATCAGGATTAACCAATGGGACTGCATCAGCTACTAAGGGTGATGCCAGATAAACCGAGAACTTATTGTACCACGGAAACTGAACTTTTCCGTCCACTTTTATGAGATGAAGGAATGGTGGACTATCAAAAGTAACCAATGGGACTGCATCAGCTACTAAGGGTGATGCCAGATAAACCGAGAACTTATTGTACCACGGAAACTGAACTTCTCCGTCCACTTCTATGAGATGGAGGAATGGTGGACTATCAGAAGTAATCAATGGAACTGCATCAGCTACTAGGGGTAAAGCTAGATAAACCGAGAACTTATTGTACCACGGAAACTGAACTTTTCCGTCCACTTTTATGAGATGAAGGAATGGTGGACTATCAGAAGTAACCAATGGAACTGCATCAGCTACTAGGGGTGAAGCTAGATAAACCGAGAACTTATTGTACCACGGAAACTGAACTTCTCCGTCCACTTCTATGAGATGGAGGAATGCTATCCTCCCTTGAGAGTATTTTCTTTCTGAATTGAGTAATAAGTACACCCGAAATATTAAGCTAACATCAGACACAGGAAAGGCATGCTAAACGACTTAATTTAGAGAAGCAGCAAAGAGGACATTAATACACTCTTATTATTTAGCCATAAGCACTTAAAGTATCCTATCTAGGCTTTATACTTTAAAAAAAAATTTTATTAAAAATTATCATTAAAAAAAATACCTTTTTAAAATATAACTATAAATATATAAAATATATATCCGAATTTATTTCTTCCCTGTTTATCACGGTTTACTTGCTGTTGCTCTTGAATACCTTCCCAGACATCGACTAGTAAAACCGCGTTGAACTTCAAGAGAGAGTACAATGTAATTTTACCGAGCCTACTCAGAAGTAATCTAGTAGTATCGCCTTGTTCTTGCAGTTGCTCTTGAGAACCTACTCAGATGTAGACTAGTAGTATCGCGATGTATTTGCCGTTGCTCTTGAGAACCTAACCCGAAGTAGACTAGAGGTATCGCCTTGTACTTGCCGTTGCTCTTGAGAACCTACTCAGATGTAGACTTGTAGTTTCGCGATGTATTTGCCGTTGCTCTTGAGAACCTAATCCGAAGTAGACTAGAGGTATCGCCTTGTACTTGCCGTTGCTCTTGAGAACCTACTCAGATGTAGACTAGTAGTATCGCGATGTATTTGCCGTTGCTCTTGAGAACCTAACCCGAAGTAGACTAGCGGTATCGCCTTGTACTTTCCCTTGCTCTTGAGAACCTACTCAGAAGTAGACAAGTAGTAACGATTTCTAACCCCTTTTTTTTTTCAATAATAT
Source organism: Oncopeltus fasciatus (assembly GCA_000696205.2). NCBI lineage: Eukaryota > Metazoa > Arthropoda > Insecta > Hemiptera > Lygaeidae > Oncopeltus > Oncopeltus fasciatus. The sequence continues at coordinate 154,241 of KZ808516.1, read as the reverse complement.
CTCTAAATACGAACTAATCTATTGTATTTCCATTCGGATAGAATTTTATAAGTACACAATGAGGCATATGTTGATTCTTCCAGATGCCTCTTTTTCTATACCTCACTGGAGCACGTACTTCCCATATTATCCCTTCATACTTATGAGGGATTGCTTATTGATGGTACCCAGTCGTGGGTAGTATGTTACTCGTAAATATTGTCCATGTCTACCAGGGCTTTAAACTCTTACAGAGTGTCTTACGAATGAATATATTACGGTAGGGCACAGAAATGTAGTCCTACCTCCAGTGGAAATACAGGTGATGTGCACAGTAGACCCCTCGTTGTACGGTCCAAGGATGTAGTGGGGGATGTGTTCTCCCTTCTCGTCAAGAACGCTGAGTTGTTCTGGAGGGACTGTAACAAAAACCATTCTATTAGAGAAATTATTTTAAATTCCATTTTTTTTATTATGTTTTACATTCTTATAAGTAAGCTAATTTTCTTGCTGAAAACCTTTTTCTTTAATAATAAGTTGATAAAAATATGCAAACCAGATAATTTAGTTTGAAAACAATTCAAATAACAAAATATAAGTGTATTTGAATGTTTACTATGAAATTTCTTATGCCATTAACCAATGTAGATAATGAATTTATTTTATGTACTTAAGGAGAACGAATTCCTAATTTCTAATTATGTTTTGTTTCCTAATTCTCACCCATGTTTTGTCTTTGTTTATTGAATGACAAGAGGGTTTATTGACTAAACTGGCTGTAGAATAATGAATTTCATTTTTCGATATTGTTTTTAAGGATAAAGAGAATGAAGATTAAACGACACGGATGTACAATGAAGAAGTCAAAATTGATAAATAGTTTGAGTATTGTAGTTTTGAAGGAAAAAGGTCTCAGAAACAAACATTACTAATAAAAATGTAAATGAAAATGTTCATGTCTTGCAGTAATAAATGTTTATCTTGAGACATTATGCCGTCTAGAGGATTCTGCGAACATAAGGCGTATACAAAATAAAAAACACATATAGCATCCAGTTAGGCAGTTTCCGAAACATCCCATCGCAAGCTTACATTTCTCGCCGAAGTCATGACACTGTTCTCAGTGATTGTTCCTATCGTCACAGCGCCTGCCTATTTTCTAGTCGCCATTAATGATATATAGTGATATTCGATTAGGAGGAAATTAAACTTCAGGTGGAGGGTAGAAAAACTTCCGTCACTTTCAAAAGACGTTTATCATTGGAGACAAAAAGCCAGCATACTTATCATATCTTACAGTTTTTGTATCATATTTTTTTAAGATTAACTAATAGTCTTATTTTTATTTCTCTCCTTCATTAATGAAGCCATAAAACCTTAAAATTACTTTTTATCATGAGCTTCTCCTGCATAGCGTACTTTATAACATATAGAAAGTTAGAAGAAAATGTCCTAACGAAACGATTAGGTATCTTTTTTTTTCTTCTTTTTTTTTAAGAGTCTTAAAATTCCTCAGTCAATGGCAACATAAAGTTTAAAACCTACATGATTGAGTATCGTAGAGTAATTTTGAGTTACTAGGATATTCTCAGACTTTATGAAATATTTAGACGAATTTAGTTAAAAGCAACTAAAGTCAGGACGAAAATAAATCACAGGAACTAAATGAACATACTCGTATTTTTGAGAGCTATAGCTTTAATACACTTCAAGTAATGAATATTATTATATAGTTGTCCTGTACATTCTTCTCTCTTACTCTCTCTCTCTCACACATAATAGTGTTATTTATTTTTTAGTGATCATTGGAGATTTGTTGAGGTGGGATACAATTTTTATAATTATTTAAAATATAAGTATGTAGTCATATATTGTTATTATTANGTCAGAATGTGTAAACTCTATTTTCGCAAAACCTCGCAGCGTGCAGCGGGGGTGATAGCCCATATCTCTGTCCCGCCCTCATACAACCAGGACAGGTTGACGAAATGGAATAAGAGGGTGATGACCTGTATACAGCGTGTATAGCCTGTAATTGATGGATTGAGGTTTGGTAGCCAGTCGTAACCAATCGATCAAAACTGACATGGAAATGAAATTGTATTTATGTTTATATAGCGCAGGAGACGTCCGTAAGTTATTACAATCTTATTTACACAAACGCTTCTTATAGAATTCATAGAATCTCATCAACATAAATTTCAAAATAGGTGTATTTGGTCTTAGAGTATGTAATAATATGTACTTAAGTATATTTATGTAAACAGTTTTGGCATAGTACTACATAACAGTAGTGTTTTTTCTCTTTAGACTTTAAGCTTAAGGATCCTTTAGATTAATTGTAAAAAATTAAGAAAATAAAAATAAAATCATTTAAGCGATATAAATTTTCATAATAATTCAGTAAGTAAATAAAAATCTAAGTACTTAATAAATATTATGCTCGAAACATATTTTTCGACGAAATTAGCTCTTTGAATATCCTTTCATCATGGAAGGACTCCTTGCAATATAAGAGGTAGATCGACAAAGTTTCATACAGGACAATTTTTACAATTCTACAAGATGTCAGCAATGAATCAAGTTAAAATAATACATATGCTATTCTAACTACCCGCCAAAACTTCCCCTGTCTCCAGCACAAAAATCTATCTGCTTGCAAATTGTCGCATCTTCACTTATATGTGACATGGAAATAATGCGAACGGATGTATGGGATAGGAGTGAAAGTGCTCGAGGACAGCTAAGTACCCACTATAATGATCCAAATTAAATGTTCTCCGATTGCAAAACGACTGGAGAATATTGCAAACAGTGGAGAATATTAAGCAGGCAAACGACGACAGCTGGCAAATGAAGTACACGGAATGTACAGACGACTGAACGGAAGTAATGTCAGCTGGGAATAGAATATAAATAATCTACTTGTATATATAGATTAAATAGGACTCCACACTCTATTGAGCTACATTCAATGGAAGGCCTATACTATGACCAGGACTGCACTCAAGCAATATTCGTTGTTCTAAAGGACACATAAAATGAAGCCAACAATGAGAAGGGTTTGGAAGAAGATTTTGAGTGAAAAGGGAACATTCATTTCAAAAAGTATTTCTTGAAATAATTTTAATAGAATAGGAGAAGGTTTGAAGAGCAAAAGGATAAAGGTTCATGGGTGGGTTTTCCGGGCTTAGAAACAGAATTATGTTCGAATATTTCAAAAAGATTGGGAATTTTGTGGTGCGAAATGTACTTTTAAGTATATATAGTATGGCCTTCTGGAGAAACTGTCGAAAAACTTAGACTTAGCTTTGCGTTTTGGTAAGTGTATATTTAATTTCATTAATCCCTATATTCTGGGGTATATGTATTGGAAGGGGTGAGTGAAAGTAATCTATTTCGGTAGTATGGTAATAGTTTTCGAAATCAGGGTGTGGTATATTGAATGGTTTCTCACTTAAGTGTTATTGCTCATGAAAGTTGTTAATTTTGAGACGAAACGGTGTAATTAAAATTAGATATTGAATATATAAATAAATTTGAACGTCTCGATTATTGGAGAAAGAAATGATTTAGTTGGAAAGATTATCATTATTATTATTATTATTATTGTAATGGGCATTGGTTGGAAGGGAGGATCAAGTGGAAACCATTGAGGGTTGAAACCCTGACTGATGTGCCGAGTTAGGGAAGTTTTCAGAGCTAAGAAGCGGAGGACCGACTGAAAACAAGATATGGCGCCTTTCACTCTCCCACTGGTAATTAATGACAGTAGTTTTGAAGAAATTTCATATTACTTATAAGAAGAGAACCATTAAGACACTCTCCCTGCACCCTTAATATGCTTTTAATTAAAGAGCGGAATACCCCAAGGAGCTTTTACTTGACCTAAAATTATTCTAAATTATCCACACTCTATTATGAAAAGAGACTGTCTTAGTTAAAATTTATTTCTAATACTTTTAATAACAATAAGCTAATCATATACAAGTTTTATTCGTGGCTCGATAATACAGGGAGAAGGGAAAGCATGTTTTACTTAATTTCACTCGTCAAAAATTTATGTGTATCTAACTTACCCATAGTCACCACTAAATAATCTCGGCAGAGCTCTTCTATTTGGGGGGGGGGGGGGGGGG
>KZ808516.1:132115-150024 GCA_000696205.2 Oncopeltus fasciatus | reverse complement strand
TTTTGGGGGGGGGGGGGGTCGGACAAGGTATATCCTAAAAAAATACAAAATTAAAAAAAAATTGTATTTTTTTTAAAAAGTTATTTGCCGACTTTTCGGCTTACATTGTAAGCCATCTTCAGAGCTATCATGAAGACGAAAGAGACGTCCTGTACCTAAGTTTGTTTTTTTTCAATCATGAAAATGGGAACTTATTTCCAAGCATCATGTTCTAAGCATCATTTCTCCCGAACATGGCTGATTCGTTTGAATAAGAGAGGGTGAAAAGGTGGAATAAAAGCCCATTGCGATAGCTCAAAAGGTCCAAAAGGCTAAGGGAGAAGCGAGAAACTTAAGATAGAAACAGTCAGAATGTGTAAACTCTATTTTCGCAAAACCTCGCAGCGTGCAGCGGGGGTGATAGCCCATATCTCTGTCCCGCCCTCATACAACCAGGACAGGTTGACGAAATGGAATAAGAGGGTGATGACCTGTATACAGCGTGTATAGCCTGTAATTGATGGATTGAGGTTTGGTAGCCAGTCGTAACCAATCGATCAAAACTGACATGGAAATGAAATTGTATTTATGTTTATATAGCGCAGGAGACGTCCGTAAGTTATTACAATCTTATTTACACAAACGCTTCTTATAGAATTCATAGAATCTCATCAACATAAATTTCAAAATAGGTGTATTTGGTCTTAGAGTATGTAATAATATGTACTTAAGTATATTTATGTAAACAGTTTTGGCATAGTACTACATAACAGTAGTGTTTTTTCTCTTTAGACTTTAAGCTTAAGGATCCTTTAGTGAAGGTATGATCTGTAAAATATTCTCTAGAGTGGTTGAGTAGGTGAGGGGGGAGGGGGTCAACAGAGAGTGTTATCACTCCCCACCCCAGGGCACAGAGAGTGTTATCACTCCCCACCCCAGGGCTCGCCGACCTCCGACCAACTTACAAATTAGATGCCCATAGTTGTGCACTAAATCAATTGCCGATTTCCCTCGCAAGCGAGAGCCGAACCTCAGGGTTGACCCCCCCCCCCTGGCCGCCTTCCAGCTACCTCGATTTATTGTTGTATTAAATTTTATGGGCTAGGGACTCGTACGTACAAGGTTTTGGGAACAGTGTGCTTCTCTTGTAGATTCTAGAGGTTCATACTTCTGGCGAATCTTATCTTTACTAGAAACCAGTACTAAAGCTAATAATGAGGGGCATTGTCATTATCTGATGAATACGTAATGGCTGAAAATTATTACTGAACTAATTTTACCATCACGTAATGTGGTAATCTTACCTTAAAGATTTTAAAAAATCAATCGATTATCTTGTTATTTTATCTTATTTAATGCATACGTCTTATCAGCATTATAACCAAACTGTTTATTAACATTAATTATTTTAAAATCAGAATCCTGAATAAAATAATTTGGAAGCTCCTGATGAAATAGTACATTGTCTTTCGCATTGGAACTCCATTTCAAGCAGTCGATGCGCAAAAAAAACAAAAAAAAAAACAACAAAAAAACATATCTTAATACCTACACTATAAATGAATAACAAGAGGGAGAAAGTCAGCAGTACTTTGCACTTTAAAGGCATATCAGCTTTCTGTATCAATGACCCCACTACATCATCATCAATGGCTCTGATGTTGAGTGTTACGAAGGTTTTTCAGTTGACTGATTAACAGTTGAGTTGAGATTAATGAAAGACCAACTTTGAAACAATACAAAAGCTGGAACAACCAAAGTATTGCAGATTACTACGGGTTTAACTTAGCAAGTAGGTAAATGTAAAAACTTTCAACAGAATTAAATTAATATATCCTTGTGAAAATAAATTGATGCACCGGTATTTATCCAATTTTGAAGCAAAGAATTAACACAAACTAAATAAAGATTGTAAGCTGTTAGATATTTTCTATCATAGCAATAACATTTTATTCGTAAAAATCTCAATTATTTTGATATTTTTCATGTATTTTTGCTATTAATTTGTATTAGGAAATGGCCTGATTTAACTTTTACTTAATGTTTTTAGATTTAAGAATTAGGTTAGCTCTTTGGTTTTTAGATTTAATTGGTGGAACTAAGCAATATCGCAGGGACTGTAAGTTTCTTTACTTTCGACCGGTTTCCCTAAATATCACACTCTTTATGCCAAAACATCCATAAACGATGATCTCTCTTCTCTGAAGTCAGCTAGATACCCTTACTCTTGTCAGATAGAGCAGTCGGCAGAAGATAGTGACCTTCACAATATTACTTCCAACTATATATATATATATATATATATATATATATATATATTTTATTTTAATTATTTTTTTAGTTATCTATTTTTAAAAAGTAATTTATACTGTGATTATTAACCAGCACATTACTAGATACAAAACATGTAGAAAGTAATTAATAATAAAGAAAATACTCCCCCCTTGAAGTGAGTGTTACTGAAGAAGGCTGATTGGCCCTCAGGTCTGTTGTTGTGCTATCTGCAGTCTGAGCTTTCTTATCGGCCGTCAGATCCCAGGCACCAGCAAGAAGGACCAGCAACAAACTACTTCTTGCCGCCGAGTTCCCTCCAAATATCTTATCTTGACGATTGATTGCCGTTAGCCTTCCTAGTCTGGGGAGGTTTGTTGTTTCTTGTTGAATCTTGTCTCATTCGCTAGCAACCGGTATAAACGGCATAAACTCCAAGCCATATTACCGAAGTAATCATTTTACGGGATAAAATGAGAAAAATCTCAAAATTAATTATCAAATCTAAGCAAATTTCCCGTGTTTCATTAAAGGTGAATATAAATGAGAGTCAATCACTGATTTAACATCACAAGCTGCAGATTGTAACAAAGGTACAAAGTAAGATATTTAAGATTGGCACTAAACTGGGAGGGAAGAGTGGGGGAAGGACTCAACATTCTTAGTTACATTATTAAATACTTTCTTAATATGCTNACATAAATAATATAACATATATTAACATATACTTATAATAATTATTATACTAATAATATAAGCTGAGTCTACAACAAGACTGATCTGTTTTTAAAAAAAATTGATTTGACCGTTGTGGAAAGGAACGGGAGACAGGCGTTGGGGAGTGGGGAACGGATGAGACGGTTTAAATGGCTTAAGGTTCAGGACATATCGCTGTAGGAAAGTGTGAGGGGAAAAAAGCAATGGGGTGGTTTAATAATGATTTTTGTTTTAAAATATGAAAAATATTACTGTATGAGGAAGAAATATAGTCTTTGTCTGTTTTTTTCATTGATGGGGTTATGTTTTAAATGTATGTGAATAGACTTAGCTTAAAGTCGTTTCTCAAGGTTGGGTTCAGTCGCAAGAAGTGTGAATTTATCAAAGTCAAAAGTGTGTTTGTCAGAAGTAGAGTGTTGAAAGGGGAGTGGTGGTTTTATTTTTAATTTTATGTTGATAGTTGCTTATGTGTCTTTTTATGGGGTTTTTTGTTTGTCCAATAAATGCTTCCGTACAATTTTGAGTGGCGCAGAAGATTTTGTAAATGACGTTACATCTATCAGTATGGGGGATGGGGTCTTTCAGTTTAAAGTGTAAATTTTGTAGTTCGTTGGTGAAGGTATTAATTAGAGCTTTATTGATTTTTTCTGACATAGAGGAAATATTGGGTAGGGAACGGAATATTAGAATGTCATTCGGTGTAATTGGTGTGGAGGGGGAAGTGGAATGAGAATTATACGATGAGTCTGTGTATTATGTGTCGAAGAAAGCCATTATGGTTAAGATTGTCTATTATGTGTTTAATGTTTTTGTCGTGGAATATATAATCGGAAAGGTTAAGGGTTGTGGAAATAAGGTTTTTTGCAACATTTCTTTTTTGATGATAAGGGTGTGAGGAGTTAAAATGTAGGAGCCGTCCGGAGTATGCAGGTTTAGTTACCAGTCAGGTGGTGTGGAGCCGTCTTGGTTTCTGATTAGGAGTAAGTCAAGAAATGGGAGTCACTACCATGACCATATTTCCGGCAATCTTCCATTCATAGAACTTGACGTTCAACAACTCATTCCAAATTATTTATATTAATTTTTATGTTATTTCATAATTAAATATTATTGACTTCCAGAACTGGAGAAAGAAGGATGCCCTCCCTCAAAAGTTAAGAAGATCTATTTAATGATGCAACACAGCTGATAGGTGGATAACAGTTATAAAAGCTTTCAGAAACTTTGCTTACGCTATCAAGAGATGAAGCGACAGACTTATTATATATTCATACCATTATCTTAGAAAATAATCAATCATCGGCACTTGGCAGCCTTTACTGATAACTTCGGAAATTATTTTAAGAATTCATTTGATAAAGAGTTCCAGCAGATGAGAGCTTTAAATATTCTAAGCTGCCGAGATATAACTGATGCTAAGTTAAAGCCCAATGGGGCCGTCAACTCACATCAGTAACTTTTAACTTGGCCGTCAGTCTATTGAATGCCAAGGGAATACCAGAGCGAGCCTCTGCCCCCACAAAAAAGAATGAAATATTTATATTAAAAAGTTCCAAGTAAGATTTCCAGCTTAAAAGAAGCAATCGAATTTAAGAAACTGATTCGAAGAGTGAATAGAAAAGGCGATATGCAAATGGTATTGTTTTTCTGAATTTTATTTGTACTGGATTTTCAGTACTTATTTTTAACAGGTTTCTCAGTACAAACAGTTTTCGAACCAAAGAAGCATGTGGAAATACATATTTTCGGGTTTATTATTTTAAAAGAAAAGAAGAATATTGAATATAATATAGTTCAGACTTACCTGACTGTATTTTTAAAGTAAAACAGTACTGCCTCTGCACTTCATTATTTACTTTAAATAGTATAGAAAGGCTCCAAATACAGTAAAGTTTTACGCTTTATTTGATTTTTTAAATATCTCTGGATAGTACTCAGTTGAGATCAGACGGAACGATTGAATTATTTGAGTATTTTATTTGTAAATGGCAACTAATAAACATAAATAAAAATCGTATGCCTGTTTTTATGAATAAAAGAAAGTACCTGGTCTAAGTTCATTGTGGATGTATATTATATCTTATTTTGTATGTATTGTAAAGTTAAAATTTTACTTGAATTAGTTGTTTTTTATTGGAAACAGCTCTGTAATACTATGTTGTTCCAAACTTTTTTTGAGCTTATTATTAAAATTGTTTTATTATGTATTGTTTCATAATATTAAATGAGTATGAGCAAGACGTTTCTTTGGAACCTGATGAGTAGATGTCAATCTTCCAGCATAAAAAAGAAAAAGATCAATCTAAGTATTTACTTTTACTTACGTACGTATGGTCTATGCTCAGACTATATTAACTCAGTATTTTTGTATATATTATAACAATTATAAATTTTCAATTGTTTTAACTTCTACTAAAGTTTAGTTTCTATGTTTAAATAGGTTAACTTTGCACTTTCTCTCGCAACATTCCAAAATGTTCATTATTACCTATTTATATTAATTTTTTTTTCTTGTATTATTGTGCATATTTTTGCCAGAAAAAGTGTTTTTGAAATTTTTTTTTAATGTTAGATTTACATTAGCAAATTCGATAAATTGCACTTACGGACAAAATTATTACTTTTTCTCTCTCGATATTTTATTAGAGACAAAAAAATGAAGAATCTTAAAAATTGTAATACATATACATATATATATATAAAGACAACACAAAATTTTATCAAAAGAATTGTAAAAACGGCTCCAAATAGTTAGAATGGTAAAATGATTACTAAAGAGCCATCTGGAATCTAGTCTCTTAGCCACCAAGCCTACCGTGCCCCCTAATTTACNATTTATTTATTTAATTCGGCATATTGCTATTAAACGCAAAACAAAGTCTCCTTATTAAGGAAAATTGGACCAACAGGAATGTCGGAATACCAGCAATTTTAATATAATATTTAGTTTCCAATAATGAAAATCTTCATAGGTATATTAATTAAAAGAGGTATATTCTAGAAGTTACACAGTTAAATTGAAAAAAAATAAGAAAGGAGGAAAAATTTTTCTATTTTTTTTTCTTTGGTGCAGCGGGCGTAATATTTAGTTTAGAAAAAAAAAGATTTGTTAATTTGCAAAAGATATATACTACATATCTAAGGAATAACATGAGATAAAATGTTCAAATACAGACATTCATCAACTATAATACTGTCGTGGTTTACAAATTACTTTGAAATCCCAGCGATTGCAGGAAAATGAATCGTCAATTGATTATAATTATGTTGACTCTCACGAATACAAAGGAACAACAAAGAACAAGGAACAAAGCCTCGCCAGTTCTCGCCGCTCGTCTACAAACTTGCATGGCCCCCTTTCTGACCGAAGCGCCGAGGACACATATGTGAAGCATATTTTTACTCAAAGTGACTTCTAGAAAGTTATATTTCACAGGTCTGGTAACAGGTATTCCTCACTTCTTCACTGTTATCCTGCTTAACTTGTATTCTGCACTCCACAAATGTCCGACCCAGACTTACCACAGGACATTGTCCTAATATATTGTCTTAATTTTGATTAATAATTTATGTATTATAAGTTATATTTATATAATTATTGTCACTTTTGATTTTAGTTAATAAGGAAGAAAAAAAAAACTTATTAAGAATTGTACGTAACTGTGCTATATTACTTGTTGGAATGTTGTTTATTAAGAGAATCATGAAATTTAATATGTCCGTTTTTAAAAATGATTAACTCCCTGATAATATCTACATTAAGGGATTAAATAACATAATTCAGGAAACTTTACAGAGTAATAAATATTTAAAATTATTAAAAATTGATGCATTATCTCTTCAGGTGTGATGAACATTGATATTTTGTTGGATGGTAATATTTGGAAGAAATATTTATAAAATTTTATTCTTTCATGATATGTATCTTACACTTACATATTTTAATTATTGGTCCTCGTATTCTGTGTTATTTTCTCATTTAACTTAGTTTCTATTTGTATCTGTTAAAATATGAACCCATTTAATTGTCGTTTTACATGCAGAAAAACAAATATATTAGCCGGCCGGACTAATTTCTTAATGGTAAAAAAAACGTATTTAAATGAAAAATACAAAATAATAGAAATCAACCCTGTTTGTATTCATTTATTACTAGTAATTTGTAAATTTATACTTGCAAATTTATTAATAAACTAACAATTTGTATTTTAAACTGGTCATGTTAAGAGAAAAATTATAAGGTTTTTTTTTTCCTCCAAACTAGAATACAGATCTTACATGAACCTTATTTTACCTCCACAAAATCTTTTAAAATTATTAAATGAGCAAAGTTTCTTCAGGGAAGGAGGGTGAGAGAAGGGGCATTTTTAAAATTAATTCCCCTAATTTTTCCCTAAAAATATGAAAGTCTACTTTTCCTGAGCTAAGTATATTCAGTAATTTTTATAATTCTTTCTCTTATTCTGCTACGTTAATATAGAACTTAATCCTAAATAATACATAACAGTGAATTAACCCAGGAAGTCCTCCTTCATATACTTGTATGAGTTTGAGGCAAACCATTTAAAATTTTTAAAATTAGACCAGGTCTCTTATGCTTTTAACTTTTAAAAACAAAAATTTGAAATTAAAATTAATGTCCGTAAATTTTTTTCAGTCTTAAAAAAATAAATTTTCAAAAAATATAAAATATCATTATTGTAAACATTGTGTTTCTCATGTTCATAGATAGTTTCTCATGTTATTTTTCATTTTTAAGTGCCGATTTCTGAAATAAGCAAATGCCTTAATAATGTAATTTTTTTGTATTTTCAAATCGATGAGCTGCACTGCCTGTGGAGCTCATATGTTTAGCATGCTCAAGCTTTGCAAGTCCCCCATAAGGTCAAGAATTGACTATGGGTGCACGGTTTACGGATCTGCCTCAGTAAATATTCAGAAAATGTTAGGCGGTATTCACAATAGGGGTCTAAGGTTCAGCTTTCAGATCCAGTCCTGTAAGCAACATATTGTCCGAGAACGGGGAACGTGAACAATTGACAATCAAATACTATACATCTATTCTGTCAACACTCAAACATAATCTTAACACCACAGAGCCTTTTAGATAATAACCTACCGGCAACAGGTAACATCTCTTTAACGAGATTTTCAAAGAAAGAGTCAAACCATATCGCACTTCTAACCGAATTTATAAAATTATCTTTATAAATAGAAACCACGAAGAAAATGTATATAGATAGATCCAAGGGCAATGGTGTTGGAGTAGCTTTTGTTCACAATAACTCTACTCATAAATTCAAATTCAACCAAATGTCGGTAAGATTTACTGCAGAACTATTACTAAGACCCTGAACGTTATTGTAATGGTATTGACCATTATCCAAAATTTTAACAGACTCCTCATCACGACTGCTGTCATTGAAAAATCTGTACTTGTCACATTCAATATTGATACTCATGAAAGAAGCAATATATTAACTAAAGAAAAATCATATTCACGTTCTGGCCGTTTGGATATCCTTGGCAATGAGAAAGCTGACAAAGCTTCAAAAGAAGCTTGCAACGATGGGATATCTTTTCCTTGTCACTCAGTCGAGTGACTTTGTCTCACACATAAAGAGAACTATAAGACATTCATGGGAACCGGACTGGTACAACATCCCAGACAACAAACTCCGAGAGACGAGTCACACCCGACTCACCCACTCCTACCTCATGATGAAATAAGACCCTTCGATCTGAGAGAACTGTGGGACAATAGTCACAGTCTAACACATCTAGCTTAATCGATAAAATTTGATAATCTAAAGGGTTATTATGACCAATGAATATCATACCTTCTATTATCCATTAACCCTAGATAGATAATAACAATGATTTTGATCGCCCTATAACCTGATCCTAATCCTAATCCTTCTATTATCCGTCTTCATTGGTTTCTGTAAACCATCTTCTGTTGGCGAGCGCTTTCGGACATTGTCCATCTTCGTAGCCGAATAGATGTGTTCACTGTCACTGTTTGTATTCAACTGCCTTCAACTGCCAGTCACACAAACCTTTCCTCATCAACGCTCCATTCGAGGCACTAAGGAAGAAAAATGAAATAAAAAGGTAACAAAATTACACCTGCCCATCCAATATCTTGTATATATATATCCTAATATAATTTACTGATGGGCGTTTAGAACCTCTAAGGTTGACACGCCATGCTAAAAAAAAATTAAAAATTTTAGCAATAAATAATAATAAGCTCACTGCTCTTAAACATTTGCTTGATACATAATTCCCCTTCGGCTTTGAAATCTAAGGACTAATTTTCTGCTCTAAGGGAATGCAAGTCAATGTCCAAGTTCTAAGCGAAAAGTTGAGTTTATTACAAAAGCCATTTATGTACAAAATGTATTTACAGACAGTTGTGCTGCCCTGGGGGATACAGAAAACACACGCGCGTATATACTAGCTGGCTTTTATTTGGCCCCACACTCTCTCACATATTTTCACACAAATAAAAATATGAATCTTCTGGCCATTAACGTAACCATTAATCTCAATTTTCTTTCTGATTGGTTTATTTTCAATCGTGTTGAATACGATAAACGTTTTATTGAAGTGCTAATTGCATTTAAAAAGCCTTTCTAAATGAAAAGAAATAAATAAAAAACAGAGATTCGCAAATGCTTTCACCTTCTATCATATTCATTTAATTAAAACTCACAATTCAAAAAATAATATATTGCAGATTTTGTCATAAATTCAGTTCACGGGTAAATATTTCTTTAACGTTTAATATATTTTAACTAGCTCAGTAAATTGAGTAACGTCTGCGCATACAGCAGACAAGCCTGAAGCCTCGTTTTCGTCAGAATATTATCAAGTATCGGTTGGGGTCGAATGAACCACCACTAATAGCCCGCTGTTTGAAACTAAATGGTTGTATGGCAGGTAAAAATTGGCTATTTCAATATTTTATGTAGGTTTATATCTATTGACCAAAATAAATAATTAAACGTACGCTATAGCTCAGTGATCAATAAATAAACCGTAAAAGACTCCTGGTGAATTTCCTTAACACTCCCGGATTAAAATAGCTGTATTTATTTATCTCAAGGGGCGCCAGGCTAGCTCAGGGGATCCGTACGGGTCTCGCAATCCTGACGCCGCGGGTTCAAATCCCGCCCAGGTCAATCCTTTATTTATAATATAGAAGCTTGTCCTGAGCCATGGGTGTTTANTCATAGTAGTTAATGAATATTTGTATTTGAATTTAACATGTCATGTAATTTATGGAATATATATTTTATTAAACTCAAAATAAATGTTTAGTTTCAATAGGATCTACCTTGAATTTTGGATCTACCTAGACCAAACCCCTACTAAAACCATCTAATAATTTTAGTTTCAATGTTTGAAACAAAACAAAAAAAAAGAAGTAATTTTAACTAACAAACTAAAACTAAATGAACTTATGAACACCCCCTGCTTCAAAAAAAAAAAAAAAAAGTTTCTCTTCGGTATAACAAATAAGCACCCACTGGTTATCAATTAAAATATAAAATAAGTAAGTTAGTTATTAGATATAAGTTATTCATGTATAACAATGGGGTAGTAATTTCTCAGAGTTTTCAATGAGGAAAGATGTTATGTCAAATGGTTATCGAAAAATACAATAGATATTTATATATTAACAATTTCAAAGAGACTATTTATGTCTCCCTAATTTTTAGGGAAATACATGAACTCTTGACCGCCATGTAGACCTGTACATCTGAATGTAGGTGCCTAAATCAGCTATAAGCAGATAGACAGCTTTCAAATTTAAAGGGAAAATAATTAACTGTCACGAATACGACCCCTTCGCATTAACGACTCGGAAACATGAGCTTTAATCCATGTCCAATCTCATGTTGGATGATCTTCATTCATGATTACTAAGAGCATCATGAACCTCACGTCTCTAGTCAGACACTTCTTTTCTTACGTGAGAGAACATATGGATTAAGATATATTGGTAAGCTCTATACATTTCAGCCGCTCAGCAGACGCTAAAAGAGCCGTAGAATTCTAGGCTCACTCTCCGCTTACAATATTTCTTTCAGGAGAAAAATCAAGAGGATTTGGATTGTGATGGGAGACGGGTAGCTTTCAGATTTCCGGTGGTTAGATGGGACGGCCAGTTGGAAAGCCAGGATGAGGGCGAGTCCTGGCCATGCTCCCCCACCATCCCTCCAAGATTAGGTAATTTCCTGCCGTGTGCCGCTTTATGATCTCACAAACAAATAGCTTTCCGTGGTTTCCTAACCTCTGATCAGAAAGCCAGATTTCTATTACATTGAACGATTTATGCACAGCTCCTTGCTTCTTATAATGTCCCCAGCTCTCAATTTGTTTAAAAAAAAAAAAAAAAAAAAAAAAAAATTGTTGTTAGTTTATAAAACAGTACAATGTAAAAAGTAAAATACAAAGCAAACTTAGAAATACGACATAGAGTGACAGCTCAAAGTAAGCAGACCCCCTATGCTTCTATATGACTTAGTTCTTGAAAAAGTAGGAAGGCAATGGAGGGAGAACTCATGTCGCCAACGCTTTGCTCGCTTAGCCTGAGAAGGAAATAATATGGGAAGAATTAAACCTTTCGCTTACTATTTGTTATCTTCCTTGTTATATACTCTCACAAAAGTGTTACATAAATGTTATGGAATGGCTTAACTCTTCGAAATATATCCTTATCGTATTTTCGTACATACTTCGACTATGCTCGTTCGTGAGGACTTCTTGGGGAGAGGGCTCGAGGATTGGAATGTCCTTGGAGGTTTGAATGAAATTTGACTGATGAGGAGTGAGTGGGATGCGGATACGTTCTGTGACATACGCACTCATTGATTCTATAGGATTGATACGAATTTTTAAAGAATATCTCCCCTCATTTTGTTCATTTATTATTCATTGAAGCATTTCTTGAAAGACATTCTATCTACATTCCAGCTGAAGAATAAAAATTGCTGAAACTCAATAAACAGCGGATAATGTTTTTTAATTTATTTAAAAATGCAATTTCCTATTTTAATAATAATTTATTAAATACAATTATAAAAGTAGTATACAATTATCTTCTTCGACTTCTAAAGAATACATTCTCTAAAGAATATTTCCTTTTACTGTGTGTGAAAAAAAAAAAATATTAACCATTGATTTTTTTTCTTTTATGAAAACCACCATTCCTCATAGCCCATATGAATTAGGGCCCCTACTCCATGGAGATATCAACAATATTAAAGAGCTCAATTTTTTTTTTTTCATCCTAATAAAGTAACTTACAATTTGGCTTAACCAAAATGAATAATGATTCGTTATGAAAAATAAAATATTTTGTTTATTAGATGGAAAATAAATTACTCAAATCTTAGTTATTTTTCTAAAGGACACGAAATTAATTACAATTTATGAGAAAATTGTATCAAAAAATAAATTACATTACACTAAATTTCATTTATATAAATATGAACTCACAATCATTGGAATATTTTTATAAAAATAGATTATGAATCATTCCTACTTCACAAAAAGCCATTTTATTGCAAAACTACTTATTATGTTCATCAGACGGAATCTGTATTACATGAACGGGAATGGTTTACATTGGGTTTTATAATTATTGTAACACATCTTATTATAAGTCATTTTCATTAGTATTTTAATAGAAATAAAGAAAAAAGTTCAAAATATTTATTCCCTTACAAATATTTCACAATGTACAACTATGCGTAAAATAATGTTATGTACACCATGTAATTCAGTATATTTCCCATCATTATGGTTAGATTCAATAGTCCGTAGGGTTGGAAGGTACAATCCTTTAATGTTTCCAGGACTTCTCCTTAATATCTACGAACACGTTTTAATAAAACTCGAGTCGTCTACGAGATATGTCGTCAGGCTCCCAGAATTCCAACTTCGTCTTAATGGAAGCGAAGGTATGTTCTTGAAACTTTGCGAATTCAAAGGGCTTGCTTGCAGTGCTTAAATAGATTTAATAAGTGATAACTGAGTCTAGTAAACATTAAAAAATGTTTCACAATAACCCCTACTCCTCGCCTTAATCCCTTTAAAGGATTTTTCTAATTGCTAAGTTCTTAATTACCAAAACATATATTCCTATTTATATACATGGATCTAACCATATTTTATAAAAGTATTTAAATTAATTTAATACATTTCCATACAACCAAAGTGTAAGAGCTTTGTTATTTTTTAATCAGCCTTTTAAATTATTATTTAATNCCCTGATGACGGATACATAATATGTATCCGCCATATTATGTATCCCCTTCTTTTAATCAGCCTTTTAAATTATTATTTAATTAATAATTATTGTAAATTATAGTAATTATCAACAATCTTTTATTATTACGGTAGTTTCAGTGTTTTGAATACTTAATACAATTTAGTTGTATGCATTAGAGATTAAATTATTTCTTAAGTGATATTATTAAAGACTAGGGAAGTATGTGGCGAGTGTACCAGACCTGTACGGTAAGGGAGCAATTGAAGGATAACAGCTACTTCCTGGTCTTAATGGAAGCAAAATCAGCTTACTGAGAATTTCAGACGAGAATGTTCCAGCTCCTTGCTGTACCTTTATGCCTCATCCAGTGCTAAGTTACCTTTTGTAAATATGTATATAATGTAAATACTGTTAGTATATAAGTTAGTAATAAGATAGTACGTAAGTGTGTAACAATGAGGGCCCCTCACCCTCCTAAAATGTAAAAATAAAATAACCTGACCTCCTAAATGTAAACACCTTAGAATATAAGAAAATAGCAATAGGTACATGCCTAAAGCCGGTACACTGGCACAGCTAGCGTACCGAGATAGAAGTAAAAATAAATAACTATAGAGACATTAAAAAAAAAAAAAAAAAAAAAAAAAGTGCTAAGTTAGTCTCCGTCTTAAGCGTTACCGTGGAAGACGCGTGTTCCGCGTATCGGGCTGGTCATAGTCTCGTTAACTGTGATAAGTGACAGTTTTTAACAAGTTATCTTGAGGACTTTTAGTAATAAGTATATTTAATTTATTCGTTCATATTAAATAATTTATTAGCTGTAAGTAATTTTCTATTTTCTATTCATTTATGTATTAGTTAACAATGGAAGTAGGTTAGTTTGTAGTAAGTAAAAATAATTATTCGTGATAATAAATGAACTATTATTTATCAAACTGTTTTTAATTCTTAGTGAACCGTCTCCCGTAACAATATTATTGATGTATGTGAGGCGAATTGGGAAAAGCTAGATGGTAGTAACTTCATAATAGCAAATAGTAAAAAGAAGAATATATTCCTTCAAACTGCTGTTAGGACATAAGTTCTGATGAAGAAAGGCTGTGTCAGAGGAATATACACTATATCAAGAACGATGGGCGTAAGAAGTACATGAAAAATGGAAGGGAGAATCAAGCGCATTCCACGTGGACGAACATCTGTCCAGCTGGAAGTTTGAATGATGATGTGGGGAAAGAGAAGGGGGGGGAGGGGAATCAGCCCTCCACCCAAATATCCCCCAAGTCTTTCTTCATCCCTTAAATTCGCTACTTAGATCATGAGATCCTCAGCGTAATAACTAAATTCAGTTTTATTAATATTTTTACCAGGCCAATAATCTGTTATTATAATTCGTTAGTGCCTAAATGGTAAATATTTCGTGTGATTTTAATTCACTGTATCTGTAATTTGATGACTTAAAATAAATATACATTTATAAAAAAAATTTAAAAAAAATATAATAATATCAAAATATAGTTAACAATAAAACAAATAAATGGTCATCACTGTGCAGGGAGAAGAGGCCTATCACCACTCCCAATAAGTTTAGGCATTAAGGCCCAGGCGGTCGCGAGGCCATCTCCGTTTTAGTCGCAGGGGAGGATTGTGAGGATTGGAGTCCGACGACAGGGATTGGGCAAATGGATTGGGATGAAACTGGAGTTTACTATGGAAGAGTTTGAAGCGGGTGGAGATAAGGTCTTTGACAAAAGGAATATTAAAGTCGTGATGAAGGGTAGAGATGGGCACATAATATGGAGTGTTAGCAATTATTATGAGAATTTTGGACTGAAAGGATTGTATTCGTTGAATATTGGAAGGCTTAGCGGCAGATCTACCACAGATCTGCACCGTATACCCAGATTGGTCGTATTATGGTCTTTTAGATGGTCAGTTTATTTTCTAATGTGATGTGTGAGCGCCTATTTATAAGGCTGTATAGGAGTCCGTGGCGTCTGTTGAGTTCTTGTCGTTTGATTTTAGTATGTTGATTCGTGAGTTAAAGTGGAACCCAAGGTAACGGACTGAATCAGAAAGAGTTATAGGAATGATATTGTATATGACTTTTAGTAACATTGAAATGGAAATTCAAAGTGGTATGGATTCCATTATATTTCATTTTATTAGCGGGATTAATATTATTATTAACGCTCACATGGTTTACCTTGAAATTCTTAAAATAGCTTAGTTAAGACTTAAAACCTTAATTTATTTAAAAATCTTTTTACATTTCATTAAATTTCAAGATAAAAAAATTTTTTTTTAAAAATAATTTGAGTCTTTAAAAGTCTAAAGAAATCTAATAGATGCAAGTCAAATGTAAGAGCATACTATTAAGAGACAAGTGTTAAATAGGAGACAAGAGTTACGTCTCGTTCGACCTCGTTTTGAATTCGAAATTTTTTTTTTATCGGTTCCAACTGACATGGAATTTTCCTGATGACTGAACCCATATCACAGCCGACAGTGAAAGTTTTCTTTGCTTTGTAAAGCAAGTTGATAGTAGATTAATGAGGAACTTCATTTAGCAACTGAAAACGTATATATTTTGAATACAAGTGGCTGTCATATCCTGTCAAAGTCACTAAGTTTTCAAATTTCAAATTTTTCGTACTCAATCAAGGAAGGGTTTTTAAACAAATTTTTTCATATATTCATTCATTAAACATTCTTTTTATTGACATAAAAGTAATACATTTTTATTACAAAAGGAAAGGAGTATTTTTCTCGCAATTAATAGATTTCAGCACCAAACACATTTACCTGTACATAAATTTTTTGTAAATAATATTTTCTTGGAACGCAAAACATGTATACTAATGCATAATTACAAATTATTGCTTTATTATCAACGAAATTGAAATCTCGGATTTTTACCGAAATTTATTTAGTTTTCAAGAATGGAACAGAACTATTAGCTTGTTACATTTTATAATCTTGCAAATCAGCAGCTTCTACTCCGGAATGCAGAATATTTAATGGAGCACTGGAGTGTTACTGGAGTTTAGAAAATAGCAAGAAGAGTAAACGTAAAATTATCCGAAACTGAAATCTCGGATTTTTACCGAAATTTATTTAGTTTTCAAGAATGGAACAGAACTATTAGCTTGTTATATTTTATAATCTTGCAAATCAGTAGCATCTACTCCGGAATGCATAATATTTACTGGAACACCAGAGTGTTACTGGAGTTTAGAAAATAGCAAGAAGAGTAAACGTAAAATTATTCGAAATTAAAATATCGGATTTTTACCGAAATTTATTTAGTTTTCAAGAATGGAACAGAACTATTAGCTTGTTATATTTTATAATCTAGCAAATCAGCAGCTTCTACTCCCTAATTATAATTTTTGTGTTATAACTTTGAGAATTTTCGAGAAGAGTATTTACTCAAATCTGTACATATTGATCTGAGAGAAATGGCACAGGAATCACTTCTCCAATGGTGGAATGTTTGTCAGGAAGGTGTGATGGACGAGTGGCCCTTCTTTCTACATTAAAATGCTTTCAGCCCATTGAAAGTAAATAGTCCACGTGGAGATTGAGATAGGTTGAACTGTTAAGAGGATCGAATGCTTATCGAAAGACGTAGGCCATAAATCGCTAAGAGAGCGAGAGTAAAGAGGAGGCCAGGGGTGGGGGGTGGGACTGAAAACCATCCCCCAATCGTTTTGATCCCGGACAATAAAATACTTCCTCCCTTCAAACGGAGCTATAAATAAGGATTAATGCAGTCCGAAGCGATTTTTTCCATAAAGCGGAGTTCCGCAGTTGAGATTTGTTGTCGTGACAGGTCCGTTCCTCTTTCACCTTTCCTTTCATAGAAACTAGAAATGTCGTCTAATTATATCTTTACTTTCAAATTTTAATATAGAGATGATGAATATTTATAATATAAAAAAAGAAATAAATTGACAGCGTCCATTTGACACAAAACAGTCACAATTTTCAACACCGTCAAAAATTTTCATTATGATGATATGCTAAATAATTACAAACAAATATATTTTCATTCAAAAGTATTTAAAATTTATCAATATTTGAATAATTAAAAAAAGGAAGAAATAAGAAAGTTCGTCAAGCAGGTCATGCTTACACTCAGCGGATTTCTAATGTTTCATGAAAGATAAAGAAGAATAAATGACTTATTTAATCCTCATTTAAATAACTTATTAGAGTGCTTTCTGAATATTTTATAAAATTTATCTTTACAAAATGTAAATGCAGGAAAACTTTATTCATGTTATTTTATTAATTTTTTCACAAAGAGAAAAGCATATTTAAGGTTTACTCACAAATGAGCTTTCAAATCATTTTATTTCTTAGGAAAAAAAACAACAACAAAAACAATCATTCAATATTATGTACTGTATCTTGATTTTATTAGGAGAAATCATTTAAATTATTATATCATTAAAATGATTATTTAAATTCAAACACTCATGATACTAAAGTTTCACTTGTATTGCCAAAAAACATCAATCCTATGAACACTTATATAATTTAATTTAAAAAAAATTCTCACTTATACTCCATATATATATATATGGAGTATAAGTGAGCATTTTTTAAAAACTAAATTATATAAGTGTTCATAGGATTGATTTATATATATAGT